>PNEQ01119842.1:0-79748 GCA_003012365.1 Medauroidea extradentata
GATGGCGACCGGAAGTAGATGACGACCGGAAGTGATGCAATCCAAGATGGCGACTGCAAAAGGTCAAGGTCATCCAAGATGGCGGCCGGGTGACGTCATCCAAGATGGCCGCCGGGATCCAAGATGGCGGCCGCGGCTCCTCAGCTCCCCCACCCCACACCCCTGCCCCCGGAGCCCCCTTTTCCATCTACTGCCGTACGCTGTCATCTGTCAGCCACGTCTACATCAGTGCGATATCACTGAATTTGCATAGGTATAAAATACACCTAACAAGGTTAATATTTCTGCGCCGTTTTCAGCGCGTTTTATGACTGGCCGCCATACGATTGTCACCGTCGCTAGGAATTGAGAGACTGTACTCTAGCGGAAAGTCAGATAACTAAATTAGCCACCGTTAGGTGAAGACGAAGAGCTAAGTTGATATATGAATTGCACAAAGGAAAGGGAAAAATGCGATTGTACAGAGTTCTAGCGAGGGATGCCCAGGCTAAAGAGTCCGGCTGCCAAATAGCATTGACTAATGTGTTTTACACTCTACTGCTTAATTTTTGAGTCTACTTCTCTCTCTTGTTTCGACTATTTTTGCGACAGTATATTTGTTGACCTTAAATAAAAACAGATATTAAATATCTCTTTGGCAGTATTATTTGAAATGGTTTTTGCCGTAATAGCCAGTTTTTTCGAAATAATAAATTGCACTGTTCGGTATAAAAAGTCAATTGACCAGAATTTCGTTAATTACATAATTGGCAAAAACCATATTATGTACAGCCTCAAAAAATATCTGCCAACATTGAGAAGACGATTTTAAATAAAACTGCAAAACAGATTAATTGCTCCCCTTCAGGCGTAAATAATTAATGTCGCTAGCAAAATGTAGAAACAAGAGAGAAAAGTAATCTCAAGAATTAAGAGGGCGTGGTACATAATTCAACGCTAAAAGCATTAATCTGTAACTGTAGGTTTCTTGAAGCCAATTTGCGAAAATTAAACAATAGCAATTCTAGACAATAGTTTCAGCCAACGTTGTAAACAAAATTGTTTACAGTGTTACCAACTTCTGAGGCACAATCTCAGACGCCGGAACCTCGTGCATTTAACTGCATCGCAAGAGATCACGCATAACGAATTAGTACTTCTGGATAAATATTTACTCATAAAGTTGGCAAATATAATTATCTAGGATTTTCATTGAGTATTTTATCCATATTGGCTTCGAAAAAAGCGTAGAACTCAACTGAGCATTTCAGCGTTTATTTATCTACCACGCACTCTTAGCAGTAGAGTCGCAAACATTGAGCGTACACAATAGTGTTATTACAGCCGAAATACAGCCAATAGGAACAAAAAAATGAATATTGTATTTATGGCTTTATTAGTTACACGAAAGGCAATGGTTAAAAAAAAAAACGTTTAGTAAAAATTATAATTTCAATGACTGCAATACATTAAAAAATGCTCCGCTTGTATTAACAATTAATCACTTGGATTAGATTACATGGCAAATATACTTTCTTTAAAAATATCACTCCTTGTAAGTATTTTAGACGGTTAAAAACAAGTCGGCGGTTATTGGGTGAACGAACATTGGCATCTTGGAAATATCTAAGTTTTCTGTGAATTTGTTGACTTTCTAGAGCCTCGTAGCAGTTCAATTGTGTATGAGATACGCCTGTTTAAATTAATATACTGCTAATGGACAACATTTTGGAGTCATACTGCTTAAGTTTATAAAACTGTACACCCTACAAATACATGCCCTTTTAGCCTTCTAGACATATATATTTTTATTTATTTATGTATTTTATTTGTACAAGCAGACACTCAGTAAGTTTATCCGTCACCGAAAAGTTTCGTTTGGGAAACCAAACGTTGTAAATTTAGGTCTGGGAAAAGTTTTAACACAACAACGCAAAACTGAAGTTTTCGAAAAATGTTTTTTCATCAACGAGAAATCGTATAAAATAACACCAGGCCATACATTTATAAAATGTGTTTGAAACAATTTTTGTTTGCGAACAAGAATGGAAATGTAGGAGAGTTAAGAAATTATATCATACATATATCGTCCTTTTATGACATTAAAAATGTATATTTACTGACCTTTATTAAAACTAGCGGAATTATCGTATTTCTCCTCAGTGCATTTAAAAAAATTGTATTTACAAATAACGAAAGTGATATATATATATATATATATATATATATATATATATATATATATATATATATATATATATATATATATGAACGTCTGTCTGTAACGTAAGCGTTACTACAGCATTCATCCAGGTGCTATAAAACTTTTAGTAAGCGTGCTCCCGCGAAAAGTTTACAACAAAAATCAACACCTGAAATGTGAGGGAGGGTAGAGAGCAGAATGAGGCATGCAAAAAATTTACTGAAGCAAGTTTATTTTTCACAAAGTTCCTCAAATGGTTAATAATGACCCTAATCATCAATTTGCATCATTTAGTATCTTCAGAAATTTGTTTAGGATAATTTTTCTACAATTAAAAACAATATTCCGTCCGTTATCTTGCACTTTTCATATTATCGTCAGTGTTAATATTATTACATGTATGGAATTTGAAGTGCCAAAACGATTTTATGAAAAACGGTTACTACCGTACTTTTTATATCAACTTTATTTATTATTATTTTTAGGGGGAAATTTTGGTTTTTGGAAAAATATTGAACATAGGAATACAAATATTTTGAATTACTTAACTTAACTCGGAATAGGCCTACTTGAGACTGGATTGTTGCATGGCTCAGAGAGGCGTTAATTTGAAAACCACGCGAATGAATTCACGGTTAACTATTAGTCCTGTATATGTGTGTGTGTATATATATATATATATATATCTTTGGTTTAAAATACCTCGATATAGCACTTTAATACTCACCACTCCTAAAATGACGTCTTTACAGTTTAAACCGCACACGAAACGCAGGATTCCCTCAACAACGAAACATTACCGAATCGCTGTATACAACGCACTCAGCCATCAGTGTCCCAAACCCCCGTTTCCGAAACCGAACTTTCAGATGACAGTATAAACGTACTGATAGTGGGACGTCCAGAGCGTCAGAGATCTCGCTGCTGCGAGGTGTGGTCGCGAAGTCACGCACTGCTGGCGCAGCGTTGTGGCGGTCCAACAGCGGTGCATTTACGCCAAGCCGCAGTGAACGAGTGGTGACTGCCAGGCCGCGTCGACAAGCACTCGCCGGACTGTGCGTGGGATGATCTCTCGTGGTAAATCAACAACTTGCCAACTTGACATATGAACTGTACAGGCTGGTGAATAGAGAGGACATAACTGAATTTTTTTTCCGAAAGTGCATAACTGTATTCACATGAATAAATGTAAATAAATAAAAATTAAGTACGGGCGTTCAAGTGCGAAACATTTATAATAAATATTTGTATTAAATAAAGTTGGTATTTCAGACGTTACTTGGGAGTAGATGTTCCCTCTACAAAAGATAAGCTGAGCAAGTTCCCCATAAATGATTTCAAAGTCAGAATGTGCATGTTTTTATTTCACGCACCCTCGAAAACAAATTAACATAATTAAACGAAAAACTGCACAGTAAAACTACACGTCACGGGATACCGTTTGAAGAATATAAAAACCCACTACGGAATTTCAAATTCTTTTAAATACAAACATTTTTTGGAATGTATTCTTAAAAACATGAAGTTTTAGCCCGTGACATGTAATTTCACTGTATATGATTTCATTTAATTGTGTTCGTTCGCTGGGGAAATGGGTGCATGAAATAAAAACATGCAAATTTGTACTTTGAAATGTCATTATAGGTAAACCGACTGAGCTAAATTGTTTTGCAAGATAAAAATGTATTCCCAAGTAATGTCCAGAAAACTATTATATAAAATTATGACTTTTCCCCAACTGTTGTTAAACTGTTATTTTACCAGGTTTTACATATTATTTTATAGTTGCTGGGTGGCTGTAGTAAGGTTAATTCTACTACTGGTTAGAAAGATCAATGTTATAAGTTTGGCACAGGGAAAATTTCTGCCACTTGAGCGCTGGTATCGCTAATGCACCAAACTGACCAATCACAGAGCTTTCCTGAATTTTAAGTTACATTAAGTTGATAATTTAAAACGCCAAATAGGTTTCTTTTCAATTTAAAATTAAATTAAATGACTAATATGATTTCAAAGTTTATTTATATTTAATTTTACTATGGTTTCGTATTTTTCTGGTCTCTTAGCGATTGAAGCGAAACTAGTGGCAGAAATTTTCCCTGTGCCAAGCTCTCCCATAAGAAAACGTATTTTCTTTCTAACCTGTAGTAGAATTAACCTTAGCTGTAGCCAGAGGTAGGCACTCTATACTGAAACTAATTAAGTGGTTAAGTTAAGGCTGAGGGTTACGGTTAAATGAAATATATATTAATATAAGTATGGTGGCTTTACTCTACATAAGTTAGTTACAAAATACTACACGGTTGTACCACATAATTTAGATTGGAGGGGAGCGGCTGTTTAAATAATTACTTGAACTACTCTATGATGGGTGACCTCACCGTTAGCATGTTGCCGGGGGCTGATGATGATTGTGTCGGCTGTCGACGGACGGCGGTACGTCGTGGGTCTCGACCCAGGACCATCCTGGCGAGCTGGTGACGGCTGGAAGGCTTGAATGAGACAGACCCCGATTCCCCCGATACATTACATTATATTGACACACTTCAGTACCGGTGGGGAGAATCGCTGAAGCCCTTGTCTTGTGCAAAACCCTTGACCTGATTGCACTGTCGTCGTCGCTAGCCCGTCCTCCAGGCGAGGCTCTAATCATAACATTCCTTAACTCGCGCGTTCCTATTTAAGTGGTTTTGTGAATATACTTCACCTAAATCCAAACAGCAGTATGCATCTTCAAACAATCATTATTTGTCAAGCCTGATGTTTCCGATTTAAAAGACCGACGAAAATTAAAATCAACCACGTCTTCCCGCCTTCTGGCAGGGTCACAAAGTAGGCTATATGAGAGATGGCCAGGGTGAAGGTTGGGCCTGTCGCCCGTCCGGCCCATAGAATGGACGAGGTGAGGGTGAGATGAGCGTGGAGCAGCGATGGAATGAGAGAATCGGGGGAAACGGGAGTCCCCCGAGAATACCCGCCGGCCAATGGCAGCGTCCGCCACTTTTCACACAAGCGAAAAATCCGAGACCGAACATTTCAAACCCGGATCGCCTAGGAGGAAGGCAAGAGGTCTGACCACCTCGGTCCCTGGTACGAAAGACCTGTAGTTATCATTAATTATCGACTTAACTGTACCTACTTCATGTTGATAATCATCCAAAATTATTTAAATCCTTTTATTGAAAAAATTAAGTTTCAATGTAGCAAAAATTATCGGTACATACATGAGACGGTTGTACGTCAGCTGATCTCTTTCATAATTTAGATAACGGTGTGCTTTTAGCGAAAGAAAAAATTGGGGAATCAAAGTTTATAAATAATTACTTCTCAACTAACCAATTTCAAACAATATGTTTTCGGCCTAAAATGTCTCAACATTAGTAAGAATTCAAATAATACACAGAATGCTGCAAATATCATGACAATATTTTCGGGGAACAGTTCTCATATCTACAGTGGCAAAAAATATAATTTGAGTAAAGGACCAAAAACCAATCTCGTTACTGTACTAGGCCTTATGACTTACAGTGCATGGCGCGCGGAGTGAATCATGTCAGTGTGAAATTCTACATCAAACAATGCCTCTCGTCCAACTAAATACGTCTCGTCTGGTATGTAGTTGCCAATAATAGCTGCAATGGTATTCCTCAATAACACGATCCAGTCCACAAGCTATGCACTGTATATCAAGTACTGTGACCTGTAGAGTAGAAACGGTGCATTTTAGCACATATGTACACACAATAATTTTTGTTCCTCTTAGAAGTGATTATTATTCCTCCAAAATGTTGGCATGCAATTTTGCGACGTCCTCCAGATTTATTATATTCTTATAAATTATTTAAAACCATATTTACTTCATCCCGGTAACTAAACAGTCTCTCGAAGTAACCACTACGATAGTTGAAACTTTGGACATATTACACTTTTAAATAAACATTACTTTGTTTTGAAAAATAAAATGACCTTCAAATACAAAAAAAACGTAAGGCCTAATATTATATGTGAGTTTTTATGCCAATTAAGTTTTTGAATTGTAATTAAATGTTTGCCGTCTTGATCCATGATTACAATAAATGAAAGTATAAAACACGTTAAAAAATATGCCTCCACAAAAAATATGAAAAAGCGTACGGCTGTGTTCGTAAATCTTAGATTAATATACAAAAAGTTATAGGTAAGCCATAAACAAAAATGTTGGTAAAAGTTGAAAGTATTTGGTAGCCAATATGGAAAAACGGATAGTCTCACATATTACATAATATTATTTTATGTAACTACGTGACCGAGTATTTTGCCAAATAATCGCATTCATTTGGCGTAATACTTTCTCCCAGTAGCTAAATGTTCGAACGTTTGGTGATGGGTTATCGGTAGAGATGATGGTTTATCGCGAGAAAATTTGACTGTTTGCTGGATTTCAACACACGTTCAGCTTATGAAAAGATTACTGGCTTTCGCTTGTACGCGAAGCTGTTACCCTATTTGACTGAACCAATAAGAATTCCGCTATTGTAACATTTGATGCCTATTATTGGTATGCAGACAGCTACGTTTTGTCATACGTATATCACCCAATCATACAGGTCACAAGAAACTACAGTGTTTTGAAGTGTATTTTGACACAAACAATTTTTTTGCGATATACCATCATTATAGATGATGGTATATCGCGAAAATGTTTTGTACCAACATAGCCTTGAAAACACTGACACAACGTAGCTGTCTATAGACCAATAACGTGCATCAAATATTACAATAGCGGTATTCTTATTGGCTTAGTCAAATAGGGCAGTAGCTTCGCGTACAAGGAAAAGCCAGTAATCTTTTAATAAGCTGAACGTACGTTGAAGCCTAGCAAATAGTCAAGTTTTCCCGCGATAAACCATCATCTCTAACCATCATCTCTAGTTATCGGATACTTCCAAATCACTAAGTGCATTATAAGTATAAGATATCCGAGGGCCAGTGTATCACACCCCGGATGCAGATTTACTAAATTGGGCGCTGTAAGACGACACCTGATTACTTGAAGAATGACGTGGCATAAGACCCTATCAGTGCCGGAAGGAGAAGGGCGGGGAAACGGGGTCCCCGATAAAACCCGCCGTTTGGAGGTAGGTATATGTTATAAACTGAAGCATCTTCATAAAAGTAGACTGTCGCAAGTTTCAGGCTGATTCCCGTCTCCGGCCATTCTGATTTCGATTTTCCATGGTGTCTTGAAATTGCTCCAGGTGATTGCTGGGACGATTCTTCTCCCAGTTCCTGTAGTTGTGTAAAGTTTTCTGAAACCGGCTGTGATGACCTCGTCGACGAAATGAAGAGACCACTTAACTATCCTTACCTATGTCAACAATTAATCACGGAAGAGCGCTACAAATAAAGGCGGCAGATTACAACAAAACCGGGGAAAAAAAAAACATTGCTCTTGTAACTGAGACTACTCCTCAACGTCTAAAGTATTAAACGAACTTATGATTTCAACCTAAATATTATGAGTCCAAAATAAAGTCGCAAGACTACATATTTCGATTACACATTTTACACAGGCAGCCATTTATTTGTAAGACATATTCTGGAAATTTGCTAATTACTTAAGACATTTTACATCTTAAATTAAAAATATTATATGGTTACACAAGTTACGCAATAGCTCCCAAGTGTCGAATAAATTATATTTTATCAAAACGGAATAAAAATTCTGGCAATTTTACGACGGTAAAAGCATTCTTTGAATGGGATATATATAAAACGTTTATAGTTCATGTTTGCGTTCGATAATTTATATATTTGTTCAGAGTAGTAACTTTAGTTATAATATCGCACCCGAATCAATCGGATTAATGTAAATTTCGTAATAGCGTATTTCTCAATTCATTTTTGTACATGTGGGGACATACATGAGTAACATTGAATGACGCAGTAAACATGTTACGTATAACCTTAACGAAAATACCATATGAATATTTTAATGAGCACACGCTACTGCGAGCGACAGCGTATGTATACTAAAACGGTTCATTTTATAATGATAAACCGTTGCAGAAACCAATCAAAGGTCACATTAATAGAACTGTTTCATTAATTTGGCTTGTAAATTGTAGTAGTTGGATTTAGAAAATTTACTTTTTTACAGTTATAATTGTTCAAAAAAATTAAAAACCCCGGCAATGTAATCTTAATATTTCCAATAAGTCCACAAGATGACTAAAAGTACACGAATAAAAAATAGAAAACAAAATTTACAAACAAATCAATACAAGCCAAGATAGCGCCGAAAATTTCACTGTAATAAGCAGTAGGTAATAACTAAAAATAAATCAGGAACAAATGTCACGACTCCGAACTTTTTTACTTCAAATTTGAGATTAGCAACATTACAGTTCGGCAGGTTTTCGTCGGCGCAACTGTAGTTCGAGAGGTAAATAGCACTCAAAATGTTCCTCCAATTTCCGAAACACTGCAGTGCCCTTTTACGGCTCGGTAACAGCGTCACTTCTCTTTCCAGGACCCGTAAATGAAATCACTGACTTTCTCGCTCAAGGAGTGGAAATCACCGGGCGAGCGTGTTGACGGCTGGAGACGTTAAATGGTTTCGTTGCGAGCGGAGCGCTAATCGGCGACAAAAATAACGCACGCTCTCTGGAGTATTTTCAGCGCTCTTGCAGAAGATCCTTCAGGTTCGGCTAACGAAACTAATTCATGTCAGTCGTTGCGAGTCGATTCGTCGCGTACGCTCAGGTAACGAGTGTAAAAGATTTGATGGGGAACTGTCGCAGGCTGAAACACTCACGGCAATAATTTTTACTTGGCTGATGACTCTTGTTTAGAGAAGTTTTGAGGAATGGTTGCGTACACGTTAAATTATTATGGACCTATAACATTGGTGTTATTATACGGTGAGCGACTAACTTTCACTCCCCTGCACATACTAAAACATAGTCTGTGATTCACTATCCTTTCATCTACACGTGTGCCACATTTTACAAAAGATTAGCCACTCTACAGTTGAAGAATTCTCCGCGGCTGGCCAAGACATTTCCAGCCAACAGGATAAGTCGAACGTGCCTATAACCATCTGGAGTCTATTCTGCTGCCAAAAAATAACGGAAATTTTGCATGTATCATAGATAGGGACCTGAAAATTTTACGGATTCATTAACCTGAAGACTAGATTCCAAGAATGTTTGTCCACTTTAGCAGACAACAGCCATTCAACGGCGGCTTGCTGAAACAGTGATACACATTATTGGGTCTGCATTTAGTTACTTCTATATTATTGATTCAGAGCTCTACAAGAAGTGTCATATAAGTCAAAGGCTAACTGAGATAGTTACATGAACTTACAGCCGTTTGAATGTTAGCATTTTTCCAAAACAAACGCAAACTTTTCTGGTCGCTATTCATATATTATTATCACAGAACCGGAAAAGTTATGTCACAGAATAACTTATAAATATAGAAGTGAAATAGTCGATAGAAGAGCAAACTCTATTCACACACGTCAACAAAATGGCTTCGATGGCCAGAAACATGGCAGAAGCGCCTACCGTCAACCAACGTAAGACGACTGTCCTGCAAGTCGGCAGCCAGACCAATAGGAAACATGTAGTAACATGCATGAGCCAAACGTACGTGGGGACTGGTATCAACAGCCTCGAGCAGCCAACAAGCGGCGAAGTTCGCACGAATGAGCTGCCACGTTATTTCACGTCTGTATTTCTATTTAGTCTGTGGTTCTGTGCTCAACGACCTGCCGTCTGGACTCCGTCGCACTGTGTATATTCAGTTTTCAAATAATTCATTTGCTGCTTCTCCTGCACTGAGTGGCCAAGCATTCACTGGTGTCAGCGTGTGTTATTAATACATGTTCACCCTAAAGGACAAGTTAAATAAACCAATCAATCGTAGGGAAAAAACTAAAATTTTCCAAGCTCGAAATGTAACGTACGCTCAAATCAACTCGCAAAATTTCCCTACCTCTAAATTTCAACAATCGCACTGTAGCGCACTGTAAAAAAATTTGTAAAATTTACAAAGACTTTCATTGTACTTTAATAAATCCTTGTAAAAGTAAAAATATTTTCTTTTTAAAATCATTCGTTGCAAAGTTACAGTAGTAAAGTTTGTAATACTATAAAGTAATTCCTTGTATTTACAGTATACCGTCAGTTTCTGCCCTGAAATTTTTTTGTAAAAATGACGAGACATTTCTTTGTAATTTCACTTACTTTGTAAATGTACAAAAATTTCCCTTGTAAAACGATTCGTTTACAAAGTTACAAGGATTGTCTTTGTAAAAAAAACACAGAAAAATTTTTTAGTCTATGAAAATTACATACTTATTGTGTTAGCGAAATTTTCTGGAATAAAGTGAATTTTCATAATGAGTATATACTTTAAAATATAAAAAATAAGATTAACACTGAACTTAGTATACATTCACATAACACCAGTAATTACTACGCATCTTGCCCCTAGACCTCCTTCACATTGGTCACCAAAGGGAAGGAGATCTAGGGGCAAGATGTGTAGTAATTATGTGCGGGGATGCAGGTTCGAGTCCGAGAGCCTTTATAAAACTTTTTTTTTAAATTAATATCATGTAATAATTTTTAACAGTTATTTAAGATATACATTAGGTGTAATTATTAAAATATAACTACTTTTTAAAATTTATTATTTTCTTTGTTGCAAGTACAACCGCAAGGCTGTCCTTTGTAATTTTACACAAATATAATTTGTATTTTTTTTACAAAGACAACCTTTGTTGTTTTACAAGAAATTTTATTGGTAACTTAGTTTCCGAACATTTTATTTGTAAAAGTAAAAATCAATTTTACAGTGTGGCAATAAAACAGTAAACCTAATTCTAGGTCATTCGCCTATGTAATTTCCGTTACTGAATGATTGACCCTATCCTTTCTTCTTACCCGGTCTCTGGAGTAGGCAGTGCCCCTAAGACCACGATAATTACAAAACCGAAACCACGCGTTTTCAACATTGCTACGAATTACACGTTTTTATTAAGAGCACGGTCTACCGCAATTTTCATCACCATTTTTTTTATTTTTTATTTGTACCAGATATTTTTTTGCTTAATTTAGACACAAAATGTGACTAAACTTGGCTCTTATGAAATTTTTTTTATCTCTGATAGTTTTCGCGCAATGGCTTGTTAAAGACACATTTTGCATGTTTCCGTTTTAACGACTACACTAAAACCAACTAAAATACCAAACTCAAAATAATCACAGTGAATAAATACATTGCAGGCTACAATGTCATGCTCAGAAAAATAAAGATTAAACATTATTTGTATTTTAAAAAAGTATTGAATTTTAAAAATTGTTATTTTAAGTTTCAGCATTTTTTTAATTCAAATAATTTTTATTCTTTATTTTTATGAGCATAACATTGTAGCCTGCAATGTCTTTATCCAATGTGATTTTTTTTGAGTTTGGTATATTAATTGGTTTTAGTGTAGTCGTTAAAAAGGGTCCATGCAAAATATGACATTTAACAAGCCATTAGGCGAAAACTGAGATAAGAAATTTTCATAAGAGCGAAATTTAGTCACATTTTGTGTCTAAAATAATAAAATAATATCTGGTACAAATAAAAAATTAATAAAATGGTGATGAAAGTTGCGGTAGATCGCGCCCTTAACGAAGCTAATTTGCGGTTACAAGCTGGTTTCACTAGGAGACTATGTTACTTACACATCGTAAAGAGTACTAACCAACTTTTAGGGGCGCCCGTCTATGTACGGAATGTTTCTTAACTACATGTACAAAAGCTGTGAGATGATTTCCTATCCAAAATGGGATAGAAAATAATATACGGCCTATGTCATACAGTAACTAATAAAAAGATACCCACCTTTAAAAATTGACCTATATAATGGTTTTAACAGAAACAACCAACCTTCTATAGATTAAAGAAAAATTCGTAGACCTAAAGTTCTTGTACTGTTGGGGAGTACTAACATCCTCTACATCGAGGAAAAATGGGCTAGTATGTATTTTTTTTTTTTAATCTCTGCGGTACGTGTGTAAACCTAGGTACTTATATTATTTTCAAAGAAGTGATACACACTCATAAATGCACAATACACGTCACCTCCATGAAACACTTTTAGGCGAACTATTTATTAAAAAAAAGTGTTATTTTCAGTTTAAGCAATTTAACGTGTCGATTTTTAAAGGTCAGTATCTTCCTTATTAGTTACTGTACGACATTGTTCGTAATAATAATTTATATCTCATTTTGGATAGAAAATCACTTCACAACGTTTTTATCTGAAGTTCAGGATCATTCTGTGCATTAGATGGGTACCCCAACAGCTGGTTATTACTCTTGACAGTGTGTAAGTCGCGTAGACTCGAAACGAAACCAGCTTACAACCCCAAATTCGCTGCTTTCATTATGCACCATCGCAAATCTCAAATTAGTAAAATGAAAGACCTCTATTCTCCTTAAGAGTTCAGTTGAATTTCCTGAGATTTCCGTAACTACAGAAATAAACGACCATAATAATTTAGCACCGACGACGTCATAATGAATTTTGCCCGAAATTTCTGTATTTAATTTTTTCCCCTCCGTTGCAACATACACTTTCTGTTATATGAGTTGAATGTACCAATTGCAAGGTTTAGTTTCCAAGAAAACATTTGAAAATTAATAACGGAAGCTACGTAGAACTGCAAACAATCGCGGAAAAAGTACAAAAAAATTCGACTATATGCGTAATCGTAAATACCTACACATATATTCAAAATTACTGTCTTCATACAATTTACTGTTTTATAGTGACACATTATTTCTAAGTAAAATAAATAACTGTATTCTCAGTATCTAGGCGTATTTAATATAAACTACTTCAACTTTCATTGGAATCATCCAAGACACAAGTCCTTAATTAGAGACAGAAAAATCGTGACTGTTTCTTGCGTGCGTTTTGTATCGTACATGACAGTGTGACTGACGTATTTAACGGTTTCGCGTACGAAAAATAAATGTTTATTCGTAGAGCACTAGTTATAGTTAACTAAGTCAAATGGGGACACAAAACTTAATTAATTAGAACGTCAGATGTTAACTCCGAAGAGTGTTCAGACACAGAATATTTACGAATACAGAAGTGAATTAACCGGTAGGTCGGCAAACTCAGTCACACACGCCAGAAAAATGGCTTCGCTGGCCAGCAACATGGTGGAAACGCCTACCGCCAATCAGAGAAAGGCGGCTGCCTTGTTAGCAGGCAGCTAGGCCAATAGGAAACCTGCCATAACATGCAGGAGACAAACATAAATGGGGTTGGCCTCAACAGCCTCGGGCAGCCAATAAACGGTGAAGTTTGCCTGTATCTAACGAATCGCCACGTCATTTCACGTCTGTATTACTATCTAGTCTGTGGTTCACGGCTAACTTCGTCCAGAACTGGGAGTCATCTTTGCGCCTCTCCCTTCCCATTTCCCCGCTTTTTATCCTTTTAACTACCTGTTTCCCGCGTTAGAGGTTCAGAAGCGAAGAAGCTGTAAGTGTCACTCTTGACGCGCATGCCAGTGTCACATCGCCCTTACATGGAATGCGCTAACCTGGCTTGCAGTGTTTCCGTCGGATCGCTGGAACTATGGGATTGTATGTGGTGATCCTATTATTTTATTGCTGGTAGTTCTATACTAAAGTACACTGGATGCCCCTTAAGTAGTTTCGTGTTGAATTGATCAGTTAATTTTGTGATATAGTTGTGCGAAAAAGCAGTTCACGTTGAGAGGATGGGAGCGCTTTTGTTTTTACCTTCAATGAAATGCGATTTCTTTTCGTAGGTGGGTGCAATGTAAACGCGTAGAATAGTTTTGCAAATAAATGCCTATTTCTAACTTGATGTAGCTCAGTTCAACTGTGAGGTAGTCTGACGCAAGTTGAGCGCCTTGCGCATAGAGTCGATGAAGCATGTGGCGAACGTGTAAGAGCAGGCCATAGAACTTTGCGATCAATCGCCGTCGTTGTAGTCCAGTAGTACAACTAGATGTCATTACTGCACACGTCAGAAACCAAAATATTGAACTGTGGCGTGATTCAACGGCTGAACCCTCATCACGAACGTATTTAAGGGGGAACTACAAATATTAAAAATAAAGGAATGTTTTCATTGAACTTTACTATAGACGTATGGTACATCAAATGAATTCCCCTATATAAATTGAAAGCACAATCTGGCTTAACCAACGGAATGCTCGAGGCATATTGGTGACGCCGCAATAAACTACTGTAATGAGCACGAAGAAAAATTAATAAATAGAAAACTAGGGACGATAAATAAAAAGTTTTCCATTCATAAATATGCCATACTTAAACCGTCCCTGCCTCGGCAGGTGCACACTGTAATTACGGCCGACAGAAAACATGATAACAAAAAAAAACGTATTAGAAGAAGTAAAAAAAAAGCAGCATGATTTTTAATTATTATTATGTGATAAAAACCTTTTGTACACACCTCATACCTCCAGCATTCCGCCGACTTGAATTTGAATCGAAGCCAGTCGTCACACACTCACTGACACAACAGTAACTGGGCTGGACACAAATTTAACACACTCGCCGTCGAAGTCAGTCCGTCGAGCGCCCCTAGCGGAGGCCAGGTGCATTACACTCCTGACGTCACAAGTACCGGCCTCTTCATGGGACACACAGCCAAGAACCACAAAATGTCTCCTTCCATCAATATTGCTAACTTGTAAACTCGTTAAAAGTACATGCACGTCGATCTTCACATGTGGCGCCACACATAGTCGCCACAGAACTACAGACGGCAGGTGGTATTTACCCCCGTCTTCAGGAAACTGAGCACTAGTGCCCTACAAAATTCCAACTTTTAGCCATTTTTACTATTTTACGTTCCTAGAACTGATTACAGTAATATGGGTGTACGAACAAACAGTGATGTAACAGATAACTTCTCGTTGATGGAGACTCCTCTTGATGACCTCGCTGTCGACAAGACGTAATGTCCAATATACAGGATGTATCAGTACAGCGGTTACAAACTTTCAAGAGAGATAGACTACACCCTGGCGCGGTAGTGACGACACGAAACACAAGAAAGTAAGGATACAAACAAGAGAAGAAAACATGTTTATAATTCTTAATACAGCAAAAAAAAAACTATGAATAAAGAACATAAAGAGGCATCGATCGTCATCACCAGCCAAAGACTTCCCAGCATTTTTGCTGTGTTAGGATTAATAAAATATGTATCCTTCCCTTGTCTGAGTCCATTCTTTCTTGTCTTTTGTGTCGCAGGTAAGCGTTTCTGTGTCGCAGGAAAGCATTTCCGACAATACATTGCCATGTGGTTTTCCATCGTCTGCGTGTACTCTATCTTTACTGAAAGTTTGTAACCGCTGTTCTGATACATCCTATATACATGCTATTGTCAAATTGCATATCAATAATTTGGGGAAACAATCCTCTCACATAGAGGAACAAAAACCGTTGTATTGACTAATATCCGAAAACACACAGTTTCTGCACTACCGTTTGCATAAGTGTTATGTGCCGACAATATATTTTCACACGTTTGTACCTATTTCCGCGGTTTGTTGGTTAGTGACGTAGCGGAGTAGTGTACAATGTACAAAACTGCTTTAATGATGTTCCACTCCAACACGATCCAGCTCGCACTATGAACCGCACAACTTCTTCTTCTTCTTCTTCTTCTTCTTCTTGCGGATTGTCTACAGCTGACTCCGCTTATCCACCCCCCAGTTGCCATCTTCTTCTATCTTGACTTTCTTCGATGGACTTATTCCTCACTTCTATTTCCTCATCTACATAGCCTTGCCAGTTGTGTCGTGGGCGACCTCTTTTTTTTTTTTTTCTGTCGGGGAGGTATCCATCTTAATATCCGTTTCGGTATCCTGTCTTCAATCATCCCGTTCACATGTCCGAACCACATCAGCTGTTTCTGTCGTCACAAATATCTCTTTCCATTTTCATCCTTTGTTGTATTACGTTATTTCTTATCCTATCCACCCTAGTACAGTATTAACATCGCCTTAAGAGGGCGTGGTACATAACTCAACGCTAAAAGCATTATTCTATAGCTGTAGGTTTCTTGAAGGCAATTTACGAAAATTAAACAATAGCAATCGTAGACAATAGTTTTAGCCAACGTTTTAAACAAAATTGTTTCCAGTGTTACGAACTTCCAAGGCACAATCTCTGACGCCGGAACTTCGTGCTATTAACTGCGGCGCAAGAGATCACGCGTAACGAATTAGTAATTTTGGATAAATATTTACTCATAAAGTAGGCAAATACCATTATCTAGGATTGTCATTGAGTTTTTTTTTCATTTGGCTTCGAAAAAAGCGTGCAATCAATTGATGTTTTCAGCGTTTATTTATCTACCACGCACTCTTAAATAATCAGCGGCAAGCAATTTCTTCTTGATATTTTTGCTAACATCTAAGGCTTCTGAACCGTACAAAACTAAATTTTGGACATCTTCTTGGTAGTTCTTCTTATCCTTTTGTTGCAGAACCGTACATCATGTATTTAAAACTGTAGGACAGGAATTGTGAGTTTTCGGACCTATCCCGATGCAATAATTTTGTTCCACGAGATGCAAGGATTGTTTCCCCAAAATATTGACATGCAATTTGACAACATCCTGTACATACAGGATATCCAGAAACAACCACATAATCAGCACACCACACGTAATACTGGAATAACTGAGAGACGAAAACAATGGAGTTAAAAGTTGTATGATGACATTTTCCATGCACAATGTGGCTACAGCACTGTACTTAGTCCCCTCTTGGCTCCACAGTTATCTTAATTCACTTAGTACTACTGTTCTGCCCTACATATTATGGGTGCCGGTCTCGAGCAGCCTAAACATGATACTTCATTTACTCGACGTAACATACATAAAATAACACCTGGTCGGGGAGCCCAAGTGGGGAATTTCTCCATGCAATGTTTACAGTTTTAACACACAACGTGTGTGATTTACCAGAAAACTGTTCACACATGTCACGATTGGTGTACTACCGTTTATTGGAGACTCTGTTGAATATTTTCGCGTTTTTCCAGTCTCTCTGTCTACATCATAAATTTTAAATTCAGGTGGAATACAACAATGTCTTCAACCCTAACGATGAGCACCTTGCAGCTTGGTCGCAGCAGGGGAGGAACCTACTCTGTTAACCAACCCCGCTCCCTACATCACACACTCGCACACACACCAACACACACCACGAGCCCCTTGGCCTCTCGCAACACCCTCACGCCCCTCGCCAGCCAAAGTCGTCACCGGCTCCTAACGACCGGACAGGACTTACTCCCTCCAGGCGTGACGTGTTGAAAGATAAAGTCACGAGCACATGTCTCCCTGTAGCCCAGGGCTGGAGGTGAATGAAGCTTGGCAATGGTGTGGGTGGAGGTGGTTGGCGACACGGGCAGGAGAAGGATAAGAGCAAATTGGGGTCCTGGGTCCAATTGGCTGGCCGGAGGGGTTGACTGCCGAGTCTGCCGCTTGGATGGTCCGCCAGACAGCTCGGCTTTTAGGGGTGGCAGGTGACCGCGTGATGTGCACCCATAGTGCTGCTCTTGAGATACTGTATCACCAAACACAACACAATATTAAAAAAAAAAAAAGAACACAAACGTTTACTGGAATAAATCTGCAAAAGCCGTCATATATTTCGGCGTTGTTTTCAAGCACAGTATACAAAATAAACTAAAAAAAAAATACGAAGAAACCAAACTGTGCTGAAAGGGATCGACAGCGAACAGAATGATTCAGCTTTAAAATGTGTACCAACCGTGAATAAACGCCACTATCTCCTCCACATCGTTTTCAGAACCGCTCGGTAACTTATCTACGTTCCATACACTTACCGAATGCCAAATAAATTTATCACTAAATTTTTTCAGACTTTTTATTTAAACCTGCACGTAAGGTACCTGTATCGAACAAGACCTGTTTACGGTTCACAAATCATGTGTGCCTAAGTCATTATATTATTAATTATATAACACATGGATGGTCTACGTTCATACTGTAGACTAGTGTGTATCGATCCCACATCGATCTCGGCATTACCACACAATGGCGACTATTGGGCCATATTCGGTACAGGAACTTGCTTTATTTTCGCACGTTGTGTAACAATTATAGTAGGAAATAGTTAGCTACACACTTCAAGATTTTTAAAAAATGAATCACTTCTCTAAGTAACTATTTGCATTAATTGACAATAAGTTGCACTTTCTTGCACTAAGTTGCACTTCCTTACACTAAGTTGCACTTCCTTGCACTAAGTTGCACTTTCTTGCACTAAGTTGCATTTTCTTGCACTAAGTTGCACTTCCTTGCACTAAGTTGCACTTTCTTGCACTAAGTTGCATTTTCTTGCACTAAGTTGCATTTTCTTGCACTAAGTTGCACTTCCTTGCACTAAGTTGCACTTTCTTGCACTAAGATGCATCACTCGTCACCCAAGCCTCTAGGCGCAAGTCTCTGAACTTGAGTGAAGTCTTCTCACCGACAACTGCCTCTATGATATCCAGTAGTGACTATTATTTTATGACGTAATATTCAAGATAAAGATCTATTGAACACGCCCATAGCTTCCAAATGTTCCCGGCTCCGGCCATCATGATTTCGGTTTCCCATGGTTTCCCGGAATCGCTCCAGGCGAATTCTGGGATGGTTCCATACCAAAGGGTATGGCCGACTTCTTTCTCAGCTCCTGTTATTGTACTAAGTTGTGTGTAACCGTCTCTAATGACCTCGTCGACTAGACGTAAAGCGGACTTACTTAATTTTCAAATATACTGCGCCAAAATTTCCAAACCTGAGAACGACAGTTAATAAGGCATTTTTGTCATTTTCAGCAGCGTGAATATAAACTTTATAGATAACCAGACGACCTGAAATGGGTATATACCAAAGTAACATTTTTAATGCCCTTAAGGCCATGATCCATAATTTCTACTATTTTCGCGATAATTAATTTTTTATTCCTAAAAAAAGAGAAGCTATGGAGAAACTCTCACACAGTTTTGTTAAAAAAACGTTTTTATTACGTAGTTTATTTTTATAGACAGAAAATTAGACATATTTTTTGACTGGTTAGTTCATTAATTGGGATGTCCTTAATTGCATAATTAGCTGAAATAATTGTGTATTTAGTCTTGAAAACATTAGTCAACATGGTATACAACAGTTATTAGGTATATATAGCCATTTCAATTCAAAAAAATAGTTATCGTAAAATCAGTAGAAGTTATGGATTATGGCCTTAAGAGAAGACAATACACGCATTCATTGCAGGTCGAGACATGCATTTACTTCGCCCGTCGTGGGGCGTAATAAAATCGACGCCTCAATTATACGACTATACACGAGCACGGCGTCGTCGCTATGACAATATCGTCATACGTACGAAAGAGGAACTCAACCCACCATAGTAATTGTCGCACGGCGAATAAGTGTGAATGAAATGTGTACATTTTGTATAATAATTGCCTTGTAATTTTAAGACTTGTTACTTCGATAAATAAGGAACTCTGTGAGTCTGCGTTTTACATATTTGCTTATTTTTTATGTGCCATCTAACAGCGCAATGCATTGGTACACGGGTGAAAGTGGAAGAGTCATCCAGGGTTTGTATATTCCTCCGTTACGAATCAATATCCGCGCCATTTCGGAAAGTTGTGACTAAACTATTAATATTTACCGTTACATAATGCAAAGAGTTACGCGTGTCAACCAAAATAATTTTTGTCATGTAATTTGTATAAAATATAGGTTTCTTTTATATGCAGGGAAATAAACCAAAAAGTCCTTCAAAATCAATATTCGTTAGAGTAATCAGCATATCACAGAAATTACGAAATTAAAATTTCCATAAAAAGTAAATGTACGTATTTTAGGTAACGCAGTTTAAAATGAATATACAACACGTATATAAAACATGCCGACAAACTTTAACAGATGTTTGCTGAGGTGAAAACAGAATAATACAGGGAACCCTTTGCCCAGCGCTGCAGAGATTTTCAAAGTTTGAGAAAATATAAAAATGTTTCTGAAATATATAGGAAACTGCTTGATTGTCAGAAACAAATTTCTGGATACGAAATAGTTTTATAGAAAGCAATAATAACGTGAAGGATTTGTATATTTAACTCACCTCAATCACGTTGAAAGGGGGTGGTACTACCCTTATTTCTTTGAAAAATGTATGTGACAGTAAAAAGTTGATATTTTTGATAAAACAAAATTAAATTGCGAGAAATTAAAAAAAAATTAAAGTCTCTTGCAAAAACTGTCTAACTGTCGTTCTTTAAGGGCATCATTAAATGTTAGATTTCACAGATAAGAACTATTGCCTACGGAGTGTGCTATCCGGAATAACTGGCGTGAGGTGTTATTTTCTCCCTTCCGACCACTATTATCTTTGTTGTAGTTCCCCTTACAGAACAGCATCGCAAGACTGTAGACTACAAACACACACTTCACTGTACATAGCAAGCATTGTGCTACAAGTCGGCATGACAACGTAACACCAACGCAGAAATGACAGCTATGGTTCTGCTACACGATGAAGTGAAAGGTAATGCATGAGCTGCTGCATGATTGTATCACGAGAGATTGCCAGCACGAAGGCAACATCATCACACGACCTTCACAACTGTCAGCCAGAGACTGCGTGAAGCAGGCACGTTCAAGACGCGAGGTGTGCACTGGTCACCCGAGGAATGTAAGTATGTACACCAAATATCTATAAATGTGAGTGAGGCACTTTTGTCATCGCTTAACGTTGAGGTCTTTATCGCTGACGAGGGGTAAAATTAGGTGAGTATGGAGCAGTACCGGTATGAAAGGACGGGGAAAACGGGAGATCCCCGAGAAAATCAACCGACCAACGGCATTGTCCGGCACGATACCCACTTCACCGAAAATCCGGGGACCGACTCCGCCGGGAATCGAACCCTGATCGCATTGGTGGCAGGCGAATGGTCTGACCATTCGGTCACCGCGTCTCCCCCTAAAATATGGATGAAGAAGTAATGAACGTTGGCACTTAGAAACTTGTAACCTTAGGTTGCGCTGCTGTCACTAAAAAGTCTCAAAATGCGAGACATTAGCAAAATTTATTTTAACTAGGCTTAGCAAAGATAATTTTTAAAGTGAAGAACAAGCTAATTTTGGATTTTAAATTATGAACTTCACGTACTTTATATTCACGAAAGCTTCTTGTCAAACTAATAATATTGTGATTTCTAACCTGTATTGCAATTAACCTTAGTATAATCGTCAGCATTGCGATAGTGCAGATAATAACACGTGCAAATAGAAAGTTAGATTGAAAAGTAACACTGTAACTTTGATTTCAAGCTGAGTTCATAAATCAAAACAATACACCGAAAACTTTACAGACACTGGAACAGCACGTTTTCTGTTACGGTTTTGCTCGTCTAAAAACACATGACTTTTACCACTTAAAACTTCAGTTTCAACTATCATTCCTGCATTTATCTTTTTCTTGGAACATTTCAACTCCGCATGTTTGATTATGTGAGACCGGACTGAAGCGCCCCAATACTTGCCATCGCAGGGTTTTCTTTCGCAGTGTCTGTGTTCGAATATGTCTACGGAAAAAGAAAAACGGGGTGAGACACTGTTCCGAAAATTCCGGAGATATGTGTTGGTAAAGCTGTTGCTTCTATTCAGTGTCACGGTTGGAAACATTTGTTGAAGCGCACTGGAAAATATAGAAGAAAAATGAAACACACGTTCTAGCTATTCACAAAACACAGAAATATGCTTGGTTCCAAGAACCGTAGGGGTGGAATTTTATAGGAACTGAGCATTATTACAACCAATACTTTAGCATAAGTTCCAAAGAAAACTATGTTATTGAAAACGAAATTGCTAACATAACGTTTTACTGTAGAACCACTATGTTACACTTTTCTAAGAGGCAAATAGAAAATAGCAGAAATTAAGGGAAAGTGGGAATGTGTAAATGGAGGGAAGCAAAAAAATACTGTAACATTCATGCGTTATAGAATACGTTTATACAAGTTAATTCACAAATTCTAGTACAAATGTAGTATCTGAACTCAAAAATAATTATAAGTATATTATCGACACTAATTCAATTCAAACCAAAAACACGCTTTGGTAAATTTACCAAATATAATTCCCAAAAACATATTACTAGGCATTGATTGAAGAAAGCATTATTTATGCAACTAATATTTATTTAATTGCTGTTGGGGTTGTAATACCTTTGAAAACATATATTTGTACAGTCTACAGTTTTTTTACTATACACAACTCCTTTTACGCTATCAACAGTTCCCTTAATTTATAAGTTGACAGGAAAACGTAGTTGGCTTCCTAAGGAAGGGAGTATACCAAAAATTTTAATTGTTTCAGTAAGTTTTACATTTGTATAAAATATAGTGTGTTTTGTTGACATGCACTGTAATTACTTTTTACATTAATGAAAATTAATTTAGGTTTTAAAATGTTTGTATAGCAACACGTAAAATTCCAAATTTTCGTACAACGTTTTTATATTAGATAGGAAAACGAACTGACGTACAGAAATGAAATATTTCACGCTGAATAACAGTGTCATAGCTGCATCAAGATGCAGATAAAACATTATTTTAAATTTCTTTTGGTATTTTAAATAAGTTGAATTTTAAATAAAAAATTGCCAATTTTCTGATGCAGTCTACTGTATACGCTGGTTTTCGGTTTTTGGGCGGTTACAAACCTTTTTCATGGTTTCCAGTGGTTACTCAACCATTTTGTGTAGTAGTTTATAAATATGTGTTCCGTCACCGTATGTTTTTCAAACATTTTCACGAACAATTTAGACCCTACAATTAAGAATAGAACATCTTTTCAAAGCAGTTTTCACTCCTAAAAAATTTTTTTTTAAGTTCTGAAAAACTACACATGTGTGCTACCATGACATGTTCCCTAAAATATTTTGACAGAAAAAATATTATTACGGAACACTGCTTAACATCTAAACATTACTAATGTTTCCCTTTGATCCTAAATAATAATCTTGACACAATTAACTAATGAAAATATTTATTTTTATTTAACTAACGGAAATTTGCAAATAAATTTTTCCACGCGTCTTTTTTTAACAGCACAATCATAAGCACGGCGCGTAGTAAAATTTTCAGTATCTACTTTATCGGACATTTTTTTCACGATTTGAAATATTTTGCTTAGAAATATATCTTAGTGTACGTAATTTTCTAAACAGTGCATTTATAGCCTACTTTCCGACGGACAAAGTAGGCTTATGAAACCACCTTTCTGTCTGTCTGTCTGTCTGTCTGTCTGTGTGTGTGCGTGTGTGTATGAGTGTTGTGTGTCCATATGTGTGTGTGTCCCGCTATAAACTTTTGAACAAGTTGACCGAATTTCACCAAACTTTGTACACATACCTATAGCAGTACCTTACGTCGCGTAGAGCGAGAGTATTTTTCAAAGTTGTTTACATTTGCGAGCAGGTCGTGAAAGTATCAATAACTTTAATGCCTACCGCAATTTAAAAACGTTGTGTGAACGACTCCTTGAGCCGTAAGTAAAATCGCTATAGTTAGTGTACTGATAGAACTATCACGCCGTCATTAAGAGTGCTGCAGCTATAAGGAGTACTTAGTTTGGTTAAAAGATGTTGTAGCGCTATCGTTCATACCAAAATATCATTAAACAATATCTTTAGTTAAACCGGGTCCGATATATTATATTTCAGCTGCCCTAGTTTCTATGAATTGATTGTGATATGGAATATGTTGATTTATGCGACCAAAGTTCGTATCAACGATAGAAAAGATTCGACATTTACCTTTGGAAGTTAAATGAGTATACAAAAATGTAAACCTTAAGCTCTACGACTCAAGAAACAGTAATACGAACATTTCATTGATCATATTGGTATAAATAAAAATAAATAAATTTATTTGTTACTGCTTTCTGGTTCAATTGCCTGCGGTACGGTTTAAACCCAATGTGATGGAAAAACTATTAAGTTCTACAGCTGGGCTCTTAAAGTTAACTTTCTAATTGTATGACTCACTTAAATATCACACACGTTATGTTGTGCGTGTGAACTGTGTCAGTTACTATCACACACTGCAGTGGCAGCGGCTGTTATACAGGACGTTGCATGTTTATGTAAATATACTGTGGGGAACAATACTAACATCTACAGAAAAAAAAAGACAAACAGTGTTACATGAACGTAGGTACAAAAAAGCCACAGTTAGAGTAATGCAGGTCTCATAACTAGATATGGTGGTTTATCGCGGCAAAACGTGACTGTTTGCTGGTTTTCAACGCACGTTCAGCCTATCAGAATATTACTGGCTTCAGCTTGTACTTGGCTATGTTACCCTATTTGACTGAGCCAATAAGAATCCCGATATTACAGTAAATGTTGATGCCTTGTATTGGTCTGCAGACAGCTACGTTGTGTCAGAAGTATATCACCGAATAATTGTTTTTTGCAAGAAACTACAGATATTCCAACAAATCTCCTCATAACTTACAGTTAGGGACAGGAAAATGTCGCGGATTCAGAGACCTGCATGCTAGAATGCACTATCCTATGCATACTCAAACCCCAAGTGCTACTCAGTGAAACACCAGTCAATGTACGAATTGACGGGGATGGAGAATATGCACAGTACAATGGATTCTCGCCTGCAGGTTATTGAATTCGCGACATTTTCTTGCCCCTGTTTACAGTGCATGCTTCGTTGGCTGGTATGTAATCGTCAATAATAATTGCAATTGTGTTCTACCCTTCAATATATGCACTATAACATCATGTACTATGAACTGTAACCTTATACATAGAGACCTGAAAAATTCGCGTTTTCTTTTAGGCGCAAGCTAGAGTTCCAGCAGCTATAGGTCTGTATCACGGTCATAGTTGGCCGTTGACTTACTCGACACTTCCTGGCAGCAGCTGAGCCAATAATATAACTGTAGCTGAATACAAGCCAATTTCACTGTGTCAGCGAGCAGCTAATAAACACCTGCTGTCTGCGTGACTTCACATATATTCTTGGAGGCTAGCCTACAGGTATGTGAACCCGCGAATTTTTCAGGTCTCTACTTATACAAAAAAAATGGTGCATTTTAGAATCTTTGATCAAGCAATAACATGGTTCCTTTAGATGTAAGGATTGTTCATCCTAAATACTGACTCGCAGTTTTTCAACAGCCTATATTACTAACATCGTGAAAAGAAGACTCTATGCGCCCTACTCAAAACCGGAGGGAAAGTGGCGCCCCTATGCTGCTGCGGTAAAAGCACGAACTAGGGCCGGCTAGTGGCCGCATGTAGACTATTTGACTTCATAGAGTCAGTAGGTGAGTGTGGATTAAATGAAGACGGACGCTCTGCCAGTTTCCTGAAGGAACCAATTTTGACGGCCTACAACTGGGGAACACGCAACCAACTGTTCGATACGAGGTTAGAATGTGGCAATATTTAGACTATATTTACAAAATACAAGATGATCCCGTAAGCTAAATGAAAACACGTAACCATTTTGTCAACTACAGAGCTTGCTGGGACAGACACTTTATTACGTATATATAGAAACGTTCCGTTGTGCTTTGTTGCAGATTTTAAGGCGGTCTTCTAAAAATAAATTTTAAATAAGCGAAACATAATGAGAAGGCGTGGTAAAAGTATTTATAAACTGGCTCGATGGACGAATGGCGACTCTTTAACCCACATGGTTCTTGTCACCGGCCAATGTCCTTTTACTCCTGGAAAAATTGCAAATGTTTCAAGTAGTATAGCAGCGCACAGAGCTTGAATCGAAAACGTTACTATTTGCGTTATAATTTACTTGCTTGAATAAATTGTTATAAACTGCAGTCAATACTGTTCGACTTAAATATATCCGTAAAGAATTATTCATCTCCAACAAAATTTATGTATAAAAGTTTTTACATACCGTGGCATAGCAAAATAAACAAAATGTTACAATCATAACTGATAAGCCTACTTTCCTCAAATTGGGTGCACATTAAACCTGTTAATTAAACTCGTTTACGTAATCTAGGAATATTAAATTATAAAAATTATTTTGCCTCATGAAATACAAAATATATTGAAAACATGTCAGTTTGCTAAGTAATATACGAGGAACCAGTTTAATAAATACAGGAAAAATTTCCTGTGATGTCTATCACTATTAAGAAAAAAAAATTCGGTGCCAATTTCAAAATTTTATAGAATGATGAACGAAATATACGAAAATCAAGACAGGTTTGTATGCAGTATAGGATGTGTACCAAGTTAGATGAAATCTGAAAAAATATATCATAATATATGTATTACTGTGCCAAAAAGGTAAAGAAGATGAGCATATGTAAATGTATGTAAATATGTTATGTGATGTTGACTAAGCCTTTATCCCCAAAGTGTACTGCTTGCAAGGGGATCTAGAGGTGGATTATTAAATAAATAAATAAAATAAATAAAAAAATATGAAGGCAGAATGAACGAATTATATAAAAGTTAAGTCAGCCTAGTATGCAGTATATGTGTAAAAATTGTTTATGAAATTCTGAAAAATTTTTTCTACGATACGGGATGATAATGATTCAAAGTTGAAATGGCGACGATATTGAGAATATAACTACAGGATGAACGAAATAGCCTACACAATATTTAAGACAGATTTGTATGCAGTATGTGTGTACCAAGTTTGGCGAAATTTTGAAATATATTTTGTAACGTAAGACATACTATGCTAAAAATACAAAAACTGCCGTCATTTTGAAAACATTAACACGGGATGAACTAAACACACAAGTCAACTGTGTATGTAGTATATGTGATATGTGTACAACGTTTGATGAAATTCTAAAAAAAATACTTCTAAAGTATTTATATGTGCTAAAAATATAATAATAATAACCTTCATTTTCAAAATATTAACGCGGTATGAACGAAATAAACCAAAACCAAGTCAAATTTGTATGTAGTGAATGAGAAACAAGTTTGGTGAAATTTTGAAAAATATTTACTTAGATACGTAATACTATGCTAAAAATATTAAATTGAGCGCCACTTTGAAATATGAACATAAGGAAAACGAAATAAAGAACGGTAAAGTCAAATTTATATTAAGTGTATGTGTATCATGTTTGGAGAAATTCTGAAACAATATTTCCTAAAATGTGAACATAGGATGAATTAAATACACAATATTCATCTCAACTTTGTATATAGTAGGCTATATGTTCACCAAGTTTGATTAAGTTCTCAAAAATATTTCTTAAGATATGTAATAGTATGTAACATGTAACTTCGTTAGAGTCACAGAAGTTGCTCAAAATAGTTGTTTTGGAATTAACTCCACTCAGAATATAAAACATTTATTTAGTATTGTTCTATGGAAAAGGTCATATCTTTGCTGAGTGAAGTGAAATGTACCGCGAATGTTTATATTTGCTTTGTTTACAAACAAAAATTACCGTTTAAGTTATATATTTTAATATGTACAGACTCTTATTAGGGAATTATTAATTTTGCCATTTAAATTTTATACTGACCGAGATCAGGGATGCGGCCTAGTAGGAAGCAAGTATTTTTGGGTTGTTAAATATTAACTACGTTTCACGGTGTCGCACTAACAAAAGCCAATAGGGACTTAGCAAAGGGTTGTTAGGAACGACTAGTGAAAAATAATTAAGGAAAAAGTTCGATTCTGGTAACGTACAGGATAAGACGTATCCGACTTTGGCTCAGGAGAAAACGACGACCGGACCCATTCCTAGGCTATTGGTCATCTATCCGGGAGGATGGAGAAATACTTCTTGACCTAGAGGACAGTCTGCAGGATTCCTGATGTACTGAGAGGTACATTTTCCATGACGGGAAGGATGTTCGTCGGTCCAGGACCAGTCACCATCGCAGTCTCTACATTGTGCCTGTTTAAGGCCTGAGTTTGTCCTCGTTAGTCCGAGAGAGGGCTATACCCTCTGTCCGTGGTGGAAACCACGATAACCAGGTTTCTTTCGCCATCTGCCAAATGTTTCCTGAACTCAGGAGAGTTTAGGATTTTGAAACCAGCCTACTTCAAAAACGTGGTGAGCTTTTCAATCCCCTCGACACCCAGGAGCTTCGTAGATATTATAATTACTTCAGTCTTCAACGTAATTAGGTTAGCAGTAGAAGTGCCACATACTCACGGGAATCCCTAGGAGATAAGAACAATCAAGCCGGAGCATAGATACTAACTCTATTGAAGAAATCTACATGATAATTGCTAGCTTGTTCTCATTAAGGTCGTTCTGTTTTAATGTTGCCAGGGAAATATAAATTTAGAAATCTTGACGTAATACCAATATGGTAATTTTCAGATAACTAATAGCTGATCTAGTAAGAGTCTATTATATCCACACTGATGTCAAACATGGATTATTCAGATCCACAGTTTAATTTTAAAAATATTGTCCACTTTCATTTGTATATAGTTAAACTACATTAATTTTGTCTTAATTTATAGTCGGGATTTCAAGAGAGCCCAAGTTATCTTTACAAGATATTGTTGTTTAGGGTCTATTCTGTTCATTACAAATAAAACTCATTTTCTGTATCAGGAAAAGAGAGATAGTTCAGAAACTAAATTTTTTTATTTTACGTGTGTATATCTTATGTACGTAAAGAGGGCTCACGTACACTCAAAGTAATATATTATAAGTATGCTACAAATTAGACAATTGCCGCCATTTTGAAAATATGCACACAGGATGAACGAAATACCTAACAGTCAAGTCAGCTTACGACGTTCCTCGTAAATACCACACAGGTAACACGGGGTTTATCTATCTCGGCAATAAAAAAAAGACTGAATGTTCGTTTCCTGGCTTAGTGAATTAATCGTGAACTGCTCTCGTAGGGCGTGCAATAAAATACTGATTTTTATTATTTCAAGACAGTGAACGTCACATACTCTAGGTGCCTACTGCCGCCCGTCTTTGTTTTCAGTTCCACTATTCAGCAATATTATTCGCGACGAACGATATCATGGGGTGCCTACCGCCGCCCCTGTTCTCCGAAACAAATAGTTGAAAATTGGAGACCTTCGTTCTCCCTCGACGTCCGCGGCCAAACGCCTCGACCCACTTTCTACATCGCGGCTCTTCCATGTCTTGGCGGCAAACCACCCTCCCAGTCCAGTGGTCACGAGAGGGTGCCTCCGGCCAATCAGTGTCGAGCATCGTACAAAGCTCCGCCCTCAGAGAACAGATTCCGTCTCAATTCACTTCGCCTTCTTTTATTTTCAAATTGAATTTTTAATCTACAATTACATATTTTATATAAATCCCTAAAATTGCACGTTACAAGTTTTTTTATGTAGTATATGTGTATCAAGTTTTGTGAAGATATGTAAAATATTTCCTAAGATAGCTGATACTATGCTAAAAACATACAAATGGCGGCCATTTCGAAAATGTGCACACAGTACGAACGAAGTACAAAAAAGTCAAGTAAGATTTGTATGCAGTGTATGTGTACCAAGTTTGGTGATTTTCTGAAAAATATTTCTTAAGATATGTGGTTCAATGCTAAAAAATGAAAATCGCCGCAGTTTTAAAAATATGAATGCACAATATTGAAGTCAGCTTTGTATGCGGTATGTGTTTACCAAGTTTGGTGAAATTCTGAAAATATTTTTCCTGGGATATGTGATATTACACTATATATATATATATATATATATATATATATATATATATATATATATATATATATATACACATGTGTATATATATATGGCCGCCATTAAAAAAAATGCACACAGGATAAACAAATTGCCCGAAAGTCAGTTAGCTTTATGTGTAGTACATGTGTACCAATTTTGATGAAATTTTAAAGTACTGTTCTTTAGACATCTAACTACAAATAAAAATGTTTAAATGGCCGCCATTTTGAAAATATGAATGTAGGATACACGAAATATATAAAAGCCAAGTCAGATTACAAAGTACTATAAGGTTGATAGTACCTGTTGTGAGAGTGGTTGCAAATGCCACAGCATTTCCGTTTTGTAAACAATGTTGAATCGTTACCATGATAATAAATGCGAATGAAGTAGATATGTTGTTCAATATAACGTAAACGTTTGAGAGTTATTTATTTTTAGTTTAATTTTAACAGCTAATTGATGCCGGATCCACTTAAATCTAGTACATTATTTATACTTAAATTCGTTAATTCTCGATACGAACCCAGGTCATAGTATAGATTTGATCCGGAAGTTTTTTTACGAGGAATATGGTCAGAACATTATTACATTATGCGTGTGTAGAAGTTACACTATATCGACAATAACTATTGGACTCTTATCCTCACAACTGTTTTCATGTTGCGGGCGCGGTCACCCCATTAGTTTACAACGTCTTGTTTTATTTTTATATTTGTACCAGATATTATTTTATTATATAATACATAAATTGTGATTAAATCTTCTTCTTAGGAAATGTGTGTATCTCTCAAATTTTTTGTGTAATGAGTCGTAAAAGTTCAAATGTGCACTTTTTTAAAGATTTATGTACGCCACTAATACCAACTGACATACCAAACCGAAAAAAAAATTCACAGTGTATAACAATGTTGTAGGCTATGATTTGACGTGTATAGAAACAAAAAATTTAATGTTTTGTATTTAATAAAAATGCTTCATTTTGAAATGAAAATTTAACAATTTCAAATTTCACGGGTCGTCGGGTCGACGGGACAATAAATATTATATACAGGATGTCCAGTAACAACGACATAATAAGTACACCGCGTTAATCCTGGACTAGTTTGGATACGAAAACGTGTGTGGCAAAATGTTGTACGACGACATTTTAGGTGCACAATGTGGCAACACTGCATGGGAATTGTCCCTTCTTTATCTCCACTTCCAGGTATTGTATTATGTATGTTACATCGAGTAAACGTAGAGTCATGTTTGGCCTGTTTAGGATTTTAACCTGCACCCGTAATATGCAGGTCAGAACAGAAGTATTAATATCTGTGGAGCGCAAGAGGAGACTAACTACAGTGCCATGTTGCCACATTGTGCATTTAAATGGCATCGTACAACGTTTTGCCGCTAACATTTTCGCCTCCATTTTAACCCAGGATTCGCGTGGTGATCTTATAATGCGGTTGATTCTGGACAACTAGTATAGTCGAGAAAACATGACGTCATACATGTGTCCAACGTGGTCACGAGTGTTCGGAGTTGTTAGTTTGTTTTCTAGATGTCAAGATCAAATTGCATTGTTTGGAACTCATCGTGTATACCTTCTAGAATTCATATTTGAGCCACATTATGCATAAAGGAACCAAGCACGATATTTTATTGTTCTGAAATTAGTAGCAAATACATGAATTTTAAACTTAAATGCATTACTAACTTATATGTCCTTGTACGGAATCATGTTCTGCAATTTTGTCATGCATGCAATTGAAGTAACTGCAGGTGTTTATCATTGAACCTGGATTTTCTCTTTTGCATCACAATGGCGCTCTAGTTCTTTCATGCATAAAATTCTTCATATATTCATATAGTATCTCCAAGAGCTCTGTTCGAAACCTTGTAGTAAGTACGTAGCCAATTTTATCCTTGTAATCAATATTGACTTTTGACTAAAAATAGCTGTGATAAAAAAATACTGTAACACGGCAGACATTGCTAGCATTTGTTGTTCTGAAATAGAGACGTGATTATACAATGTGAAATTGTGGTTGGCTCTCCAAAGCGCATGTATACCCATATTGTACGGAAATAACCCAACAAAGTTGTGAACGCTAAGAAATATCATCTTAGCTCTCAATGTAATTTCAAATTTTCCGCGCATATTTTCTTCAGACCAGGTGACATGTTGAACACACAATTTCGTATACATCTGTAATCTGTACAGAGAGAACTCCCATTGTCCTACATTTACTTTAAATACGTGACTTTTTCTTTAGCAGCTGTGATATCATAGCAATAAAATGCATCTTTAACAATAATAGTAATATCTATTACGATTGCTGTAGTGACAAGTGAGAGTTAGCTTATGAAAAATTATCTCGAAATGGTTTTTCTAATTGATCCGTAAAGTTAATAGTGGGAGTGAATATAAAATAAAAAAGGTATTTTGTATCAAGTAAATCGTAGTTGATATTAAGACTCTGTGTCAAAACAATGGAAGACCAAGGAATTTATTTTATGTTTTATTTAAAAAATGTCTAATATTAACGTATATTTTCAGGATACGAGTATTCACATAGTATTCACTTTACAGACAAAATTGAAACACATATTCTACTTACTTTTTCATAAGCTATCACCACGCATAGTAAACACACACCGTCCTGAATCACTCTGTATTTGTGTGGCCACCTGGAAGAGCGTAGTCTGTGAGTCTGAGCCCTATAGGGCAAACCTACCCTATTTCCTGACACTAAGGCTTTGAACTTCTGTAACAGAAATATGTTAAACATTTAAATTGTCATCTATTACTTTCATTGTAAATTATTTTATAAGTAGTGAAAATAGTCGTTTTGATACTTTGATATGCGCTTGTGCGTAATCTATGGAAACGAAAAATATTTAATTTGTGGGAAATTACTACTAATGTAATGTGTAAGAGTTGGACTGTGTTTAGTTCGATTCTAAAGTTACGAATTTTTAAGAGCAGAATAGTCATAAGTTACAAAGTATCAGTATTGTTTGAATGAGGTAGGTATTTGCTATTTAAAAATGCCTTATATCGTGGAAGATAACGTGAACTTTCACGCAAGAACTGTCTCGTTTTAATCGTTTCAATTTCTTGGTCATAGGAACTCGAGCTAACAGGCCCGCCAAGCTAGAAGGAAACACCCACTTCTCCTCTGATTTCCAAGTGCCTCGTCCGCCCGTCGGAAGCCAGACGATTCGCCCGAAAGTTCCCCGTGACGTTTCATTTCGCCCCGGCTGATTTCCGTGCATGCTCCTTAATTCCTCGCGAACATCGTCTCCTCTGCTTCTTTGTCTCCCATTTCCTCCCTATCCTTGTCATTCTGTCTCCCATCGCCATGACGTCTCACCAGTGACGTCACGTCATGAGCCGGAGGTAAACTAGGATAGAGTTTTCATCAGGGCCATGGTAGGGAACTGTGGGAGGGGGAGGCGGGTGAAGAGGGATGGGGTGGCTTAAGTTTTCGTGTTCAAGCTAGTGGCTCGTGACTTCTCGCTTCTTCATTTCACGGGACATAATTCATCAGGGAGCTTAATTACGAGAACGTTTCTTGAAGTTAAATAGGGTAAAGATTACTCGTAATTGATCGTCCTTTCTCGGATAGTTAGCTGGCTTGTAAATTACTACCTTGGAGGTAAACTGCCATTTGCGTTCCAGTTACCCTTTTTGGTTTTCCAAGTAACTATTATTTCACATTTGTATTGTATTCTTACAGTGAGTTTTGTTAACGCGTTAGCTTCAAATTGCATGACTAGTTAACGAGCGTTAAGGTGGATTTATACATTCACCCAACATCCGACCTTGCAAGAAATCGACCAAAATGTAACTGGTACTTGACCGAACTTGGAACGCTGGCTATGTGCTGGATAAAGTGGCCATTCACTATCGGTTTTTCGTCCAACGTAAATGGGATTGACGTAGGCAGTGGTGTTGTTTTGGGTTTTGTGTGGACATTGGTGCATGCATTATTGTTGTATGTTTTCGTTGATTTGTAGTTTGAGCGGGAAATTGATACTTAAAATTGTTTAGTGGCTAAGGGAGAAAGTTTTGGAATATATAGATCTGTATCAGGGGGATAGTTTGTTGTGTGACCCTAACCACAAACTGCGTAAGAATAAGAATACGGCAACAGATTCGTGGAAAAGGAGAAAAGTTTTACTTATTTTATTATTGTGCAAATGTACACATAGCCATGAAAGTTTTTGCAACAACTGTAACAGCTAATACATCCTTCACTGCCTTGGCTCAAAATTAGCGACATGGCTAGCCGAATATGAAATGAACCACTGTGTAATTGATGGCTGGAAATTCCTGGGCCAAAGATCTTTTTTCCTTCCGAGACAGGCCAAATCTATTCGGCCTGTGTGTAAATCCGGTCTTAAGGATTCTGCCTACCTTTTAATCTTGGAAAGTGCTAATATATGGATGTACATGTTAAACTATATTCAGTGCGGGTTGGTACTCGTAAAACTTAGTTGCCCACATTGTTGCAGGATCGTTTAGTGCAGTTGTTAAAAACCTTGAAAACTATAAACAAGTGAGTATTTTCACTATAAAAATTCCAGAAACATTATCCAACTAATTTATGTTTACGTTTTTATTTCTATAGCAACGTTATTTTCTTTTCAATGCAGAAAATTTCTTTTTATCCAAAACCGATATCAATAAAAATGACTGAGCAGCGCCGAATGTAATTAAACACGTAAGTCTCTATCCTTGCTCATGACTTTGCAGTTACGCAGGCAGTGCCCTTAAGCCAAATGTGTCACCATTTGGAAAACAGCAACATTGATTAATAAATTATTTATTAGCATGCCAGAGTATTCACGTGAGTTATTAAATTGCATTTTGGATTTGCATTGATTGTTCCTCTGATAACTGAAAATAAAATAGAATTGATAAATTTTTTAAAACATCTCTGATCAAGCCCTTAATAAATGTGTCTCTGTTTCGTAAGACAATAACTTTCGTGGTGACTTTACGGTTAGTTTAATTTATTCAGTAGATATGCGCCCAGGAAAGCTGATTTGATTTTCTAAAAATTATGTTGCTATAAACCGATGCAGTGTTGTAGATGACAAATTAAAACGACTACTGAACCAACAATATTCCATTTTAATGTGAGAAAGTGTATTTTAAGTGAAAACATAATAATAATAAGCACAAATTTTAATGAAAATATTGTATTATGGCAGGATTTTTTAAACTGTAAGGCTTACATAATAAGTTTCGGATAAAAAAACCTAAAATAAACATAACGGAATGTTTTAAAAATCTATACGTTTGGTGATCGTAAAAGTATTTTTTAGTTAGTGTTCTGTCGTGAAAACCATACAATTAAATGATTAACACATTTACCATCTTTTCGATCGTTTATGTTTGCTCGGTTTATTCAAATTGCGGAGAATTTTTTTATAAAGTTTGCAGTGTAGAATATTTCGTTGTCAAATTAATATGATATTAAAGTGCCTGTTCTTTCGTGGTATTGTACACTATCTAATCTTGTTGGAGGAATCGTTTTTTAACTACACAAGAACACGTTTGAAATGTATTCCTTCATTTTAATTTGTGGAAATATACAGATGAATATACAGTATTTTACTCCAAACTCTAATTATTTCATTGTAAGATACCTTTAGAAACACTCATTCCGTTTCCAATGTTGCGGGGGTGTTTTAGGTGCCCTTGCACAAGTTCACGGGCATGATAGACGTTCCATGATTAAGGAACAAGGTTATCAACCACGGCCTGTTTTATAGAAACATTCCAGATTTCTCATGAAGTGATTTAGGAAAACTCTGGAAAACTGAAATCACATATTCATTGCCAGGCTGTCGCCTATTTCTGTTTACTTTGGCTTCGTTTATTCTGTCACTGTGTAGTTGTAAATAATAAAACCATATAAATGAAACTTTCAATAGTATTAGTAAGAATATTAAAGGTGCTATATTTTACTACACATGCGTTTTAATATAGTTATCGATAAAATATTCTGCTTAATTTGTCTATTAAGTTAGTTGTTAGCATAACGACCTAGTATACACAATTCACTGCTTTAAAAACAAAATTATGAGAATACAGTTTATTACGCAGACTGCCAAGTAATTCACAACCATTGAGTTGTACCAAGAGATTCTACGGACAAAAATATGTACGATATTTCATCGTTACCATCTAGGCCGACAGTTGCTTCAAAAACTATTCATACTGATATGTTGCAGTCTGTATACCTCCGCGAACCTTCCTACGCCCCATTTGTAAAATTGAGAAGCAAACATTCAAAACCAGACATGTCCAAAATCCCGAAAATTATTAAAATGCCCTATCTGAATAAACAAGGTAGGTTACATATGGGAATGAACTCAGGCTCCATAAAAAACACACGTCTTATGGAAATGGGTATGTTTATTCTCAGTTAGTGCTATAAAATATTATGTTTATTCACTTTTTTCTACAGCTAGATAAAGTGGACATGTCTAGTTTTGAAAGTTTGCTTCTGAAATAGTGTTTGCGCTTATAATTTCATCTCCGTAAATAACTGTTCTGGGAATACGGTTTATCTTCCTCCAGGAAAAGTAAAACTGTGTTATCGGTAGAAGTCATTCATATTGAACGTCATTAAAGAGAGAGAAAAAAAGAGTGAAACTTGCATAAAATGACAATTGTTAGAGGTTTAGCGGTCAGTCTTCTTCAGGTAAAGGAAAACATTAGCTTTCAACATTTTTTCAATCTAATTTGCGTGCTACTGGACCGCGTACAGGACTTGAGGTGCGTTGACTTTAAGTGGGACTTTTACTCTCTCATTGCTTGCTTCATCGTCACTAAATGTAAGAAGTTCAATTAGTGTGTGTAGTTTTCTTGAAAAATACTCTCACAGTAAAATAGCAGATGCTCTTTTGCGGCGCTGCGTCACTATTTGATAATGCACAATCAAGACTGTATGGATGAGTGCTGGCATGCATTAGCTACCAAACATCACATAACAGGAAGGATCCTACGGTACCTCCAGATCTCTTCATACAAATGGTTGGGTCAGATATATTTTAGTGGGGGATAGTAATGTTCTAGGGGTGGCAAGTCCCCTCTAGTTACGTACATGTTGGCATTTGCTCTTAACTCCGGCACATTAAATAACGAACCCCTGCCAGTAATGACAAGCTGTTTACCTTACGAAAGTTCAAGATTTATTTATTGATTCTTTGTTTTCTCTAGGTCACCGAGGAAATTGCATGGGTACAGTTTTTGAGAATGTAGACGAAAATTCTCTGACCTCGCCCGTTCTGAGATAATTTCTATGTTCTGAGTCTTGAGTTCAGGGATGGATTTTTCCCATCTAATCAATTATGTTTAAACAGAAGCGCACGTCATTGAAGAAGAAAGCAGTAACAAATCAGTTGTGTACGTTCCGATTTAAATAAACGTGATAGAAAGAAATTGCTCTATTGCTTAACTCAAAACGCTTACGTTCTCAATCGCGTAAAACCCTCTAACGTCAAAAGGAAATGTAGAATGTGTTTATTTCTGTGGCCAGTATTCGTTAATGCAAACCCTTGTCAAATTAGTCGACACATACTAGACGAGAGTAATTAAATGAAAATAAAGGGGCTTAAATAAATTAAATCAGACCTTGATTGAAAAAATGCATTTTTAAAAGTATTTAACCTACAGATACAATATTCTTATATTCACGATAACACCGTTTACACAATAAATGCACTGTTATAATTGTATGGAGTTATGCAGAAAGGAACCAATCCACAAATTACTAGAGCAGAGATATTCAAGGTCAAAATCTACTGTGTCCATATAAACCATGTAAAACCTGGTTTTTCTGGCCTCTTCGTTTTATTCAAATATTATGATTTAACACACTTCTTTTTCTAGGATATACTTCGTATCTTCTTCTACATGGTGTGATTATCTCAAAATAAATTACTTTGTGGATTGGTTCCATTCTGCATAACTCCATCCAATTGCAGTACTGTTACAATAACGTGATAGAGATATCACGACAGTTAAAATGATATAATGACAGTGAAATTAGAGATTGTGAGTGGTGTTATGGCAAGCGTGTGAGCCGGACTGCGAGCGATGTCGGTGGCAACGAGTGACAGATACGACTAGACCTTAGGAGATAACCAGTAAGTGGAGGACATTTGGCGTGATTCTTTAGGCGGTCTAAAGGGACTGTGAACTGGGCTAACAAAGGTTTATTGGACTCTGGAGGGATGATAATGTAAATAAGATGACCGTAGCATTAAAGTACAGTACATGCACCTCGTACATTACTATGCTATATAGTACTTGTGAGAGATTATCAGAAAAAATAAGTATTTACACACTATAATAATGCTCTTGTGTGCAATGATGAGAAAACCATAATCTCTCCATGATCTTTCGAATCTGAATACACGATTTGTCAATCATAAATTTACCCACTCATATTTACACGCATTTATTTATTCAATTTTTAACCGAAAATCTCTCATTATGCTTACTGTTTCTCCAGTTTTAAACATTATTTAAACTTCCGTGAAGCTTACTGGTAAACAGAAAAGCAAGTTGCGTTTTAAAAATCGACAAAAATATTAACTTTCCCTAATGTTTGAAATGTTTTAGTAATGTCATAAATGTTTAAAACAATCGCGTCATACATAAATTAGCTATTTTAAAATCTTCCATTCCATTTTTAAAACCACGTGCTCATATCAACGAATAATGATACGATTATTTCATACTGTTGCCAACTTTGGCACAAAGGAAGTTGCTGTCAGTGCTGTGCAATACAAGCGCACGAACTCTCGATGAATTTAAATGTGTAATCTGTGTAAATTTACAACGCTGAATTTTTTTTCTAGTAATTGGTTTCTTTAAGTCCCTTACCACTTCCCGTGCTTGTTATTTTCTTTCCCGCCGGTTTATTTTTTATTTTACGGCAGCATTTACATTTGTTCCGAGAGAGGGATTTGTACGGGCGACAGGGAAGTACAGACGAGCCCAAGTCTTCTCTAACGAACCTACTTCAGCATGGGGAAAGAAGCAATGTCTCACCCTTTCTAGCCGTCGAAACTCCCCAGTGCCCTCCCTCGCCATCCCAAAGTCCTCTGTTTAGGAAACAATTGATTGTCCCGTGTTTGGGAACCTGCCAATTTTTTCTTCGCCTCCCCCTTTGCTACCCACCGCCCCGATTACACCCCTCGTCCAAAGTGCCGTTCTTACGAAAATCTTTCGCCGATTGTCTCGGCTTTACGTCTTAGAGATTCAATAGCTCTCTTGCGCGCAATCCCATTTGAATTGCCAAACATTCGCGGGTGCAAAGCTAATGATCCCGTGTTTAGTCTCTTTTCCAACCTGTCCCTGCACGCCGCACAAACACCTTAATTACCCAGAGGAACTGGAATTCGCACCTCGTAGAGGCTTTCAGTTTTCTTTTGTGAACGCGCAGAAATGCAGACTTAATTAATCTCGAGCCCTGAACATAGCTGCTTGTTTCAGTGAATTTAGAATCAGGGATTTATTATCGTTCCTTATTCCCGTATGCTAGATGGTATATTCCGATATTTTCTTATTTTTTGTAATTTTCTTGCTCTCTTACTCTTCATATTTCACGGACTCGAGCCAATTAATTTCGCATTTGTCGAGATATCCATTGTCATGACGAAATTCTTTGCCGAGGGCTTGCAGCCGAAGCTGGGAACTTACGGCAATGGAAAATCTAGTGTATTGAATTCCAAGTATGTAGTAATAATTTTTGAATGCCCGTAATGTGATTAGTCAGAACGAAAACATGCATATACGTGAATTCATTCTTTATCGTTGTAATAATTATGATATTGAACATTTCCATCACTTTTGATAAAAAATTTAAACTATTTTTATGGGACAGAGAACTTAATGAGCACACAAAATTTCATAAATTAAAATAGTTTTGATTTCAGACTGTCATTATGAAAAGCGACCATACAGTACTACTTGAACATGTAGGAAAATAATAATTTTTAGCACAATTCGTGGTGTGATTGACACCAACTTTATTTACTTGAAATCCACATAACAACAAACCAATATGTGAAACGATTTTTATACATACCTTTTAGGATCTTAATTAATTAAATTTAACCAAATTAAGGTATTTATTGTTTAAATAATCACGCTTTCGGTGGAAGTTAAAATATAAAGAATATTGTTTTCACAATGTCTGCAGAAAAGTAAATGTAATGATAATAACATAAAATTTTTGATCTAAATAAAGTGTGAAATTTCTACAGTCAAATTATGAAAACTCGCCAGTCAACGTGAGCATAGCTATAGCCATGAGCTTGTTTCCAATATGCAAAACCCAAAACACTCTTTAAAACAAATACTATATGAAATATTTTTAACAATTCTAATTAAAGTTATTATGAAATGCCTTAAATTCAACTGAGTTAATCAGCTTTCAATTTTTTAAATTTACACTTGGGGTCATTGTTAAAAGTTAGATTTTGAATTATCAGTTACTTTTACACAGTTTAGTAAGACATTTCAGGATGTACTCGTTCCATATTTACTGCAGACTGGGTATAGTATTAAATAGCCAGTCACACTCATTTAATAGCCACCACCTTCAGGGGAACCTGAGGGTATATCGGCATTTCACATGCATAATGTGGCCACATAGCACTGTAGTTATTTCCCTATTGCACTCCACAGATAGCTTACTTTTCTTACTACTACAGTTCTGACATGCATATTATGGGCGCAGGTTAAAATCCCGAGCAGTCCAAACATAATCATATGTTTACTTGACGTAAAATGCATGAAATAACACCTGGACACCTGGACTTTCTCCGTGCAGCGTTGCCACATTGTACACATAAAATGTCGTCGTACAACATTTTGCCACTAACATTTTCATCTCCATATTGGCTCAGGATTCGCGTGGCGCGCTTATCATGCGTTTGTTACTGGACATCCTGTATAGGCCTACCGTCACTTGTTCATCTCAGTACGGCCAAATTTCCTGTGAGATATTTTATGCTGCTCGTATTAATTATATAAAAACTACGAACAAATACGTATTTTATCCACAAAAACACTCCACTCGACATAACCATGAATTTATCTTTCCAAAATTTGATCCCTGTAGCAATATTCGCTCTCAAGGAAGAACATAGTTTTTGTTATAAACGAATGTCGTGAAAAATGATTGAGCTACACGGAATGTAATTTAAACCGCAAATACCTATACTTGCACGCGCAAGGACTTCGAGGTAGTCAGCGCCATAACGGCTAAGGAAATCTGAGTGACATCAAATAAGAAACGTATTACCTTCTCACGACGCAAAGATTAGTTTTTGCAGGATATTATGTAAGCAGAAGCTCGCGTTAAAACACCAAATAAATCCCGTACTGAAACATTTTGCAGCAAGTTATTTGGTGATGATACACAATTTGTAGCGATAAATTCAATTTCAGTCAATTGAGTCTAAGGTGAGGTGTGATACACGTGCTTGGGTCGCCCTTAACGTGTGTACGTTTAGAGTAAACTGACCGTACATCGCGGTATGCCTTAAGGCCATTATATTTCATTTATTTCAAACAATTGCAAATAACTCGAATATTTTCTAACCAAATACTTAGAAAAAATTTGACACTGTGTACAGTCATACGATACAAAATCTTGCCAGAGCGTTTTTTTTTTAATGTACCGTTTGCTAGAAAAAAAGTATTTTGCTTCATTTTGGCTTATTTTGACAACAAAATATGTGCTACTTCAAGGGTAAAAATCTAAACATCTGTTTGGTGTCTTACAACAGAAAAATTCAGATACAAACGGTGATATATAAGTGTTCAAACTGCCAGAATGAATTTTTTATGTATGCATTAAGTTGCGTTAAATTTTTTTTTTTTTTTTCGAAACCACTGCAAAACTAAAGAGCACACCTTTATGTCGTGTTAAACCACTTTACTGGCTTGGCAATTCTGATAAAACTATGTACACATAGTTCACGAGGTTACTCACAGACAACAGGCCTGTGTAGTTTCAGCAATAAGTAATCAATATATCACATATGTATTAAGCTACTGAATGACACCTTCGTTATTACATATATATTTTTTATTATTGGTACTCAAAGATATGCAAAATTCGGGAATATTATAAAAACTCATTTAATACAAACAATTTCTTATGTGAAATAACAAAGGTGTTAATATTTTGTTTAATACATTTACTTGAGGAGGTGCGTAACAAAACTCTCCTTTTCCAATGTAGATAGTTTTCGGGAAATAAAGAAAAACGCACTGCAACAGTATTAAATACATAAGCTGTAAAACAAATGTGTCTGGTCGTTGATAAATTCTTATACAAACTTATTCTACAAGAAAATAAAAATTATGCTATTAGATTTTTAGTTGCTAACGAAAATGTGTAGTAGAAGGAGAGTTTTGTTACCAACTGTATGAAATAGGCAGTTGTGTTGCCAAAATAGAAAAGAACAATCCTGTATGTATGTATGTATGTATGTATATATATATATATATATATATATATATATATATATATATATATAAAACACTGGTGTGTGCAGATCAATATTCACTATTTATGGTTTAACAATAATATATAGGGATCACTGGTGGGGGTGACATGAGGTGAGAATGGAGCAGCACCAGAATGAAAGGGTGGAGGTAACGGGAGATCCTCGAGAAAACCCGCCGACCAACGGCATCGTCCGGTACGATTCCCACATGCCAAAATCCGGGGACCGACCCCGCCGGGAATCAAAACCGGATCGCCTCGGTGGGAGGCGAATAGTCTGGCCATTCGGCCACCACAGTCTTCGTCCAGGTTAGACATTTGGTAACTATAAGGAAGGTCATATGAACCTTTTTGAAATAATAGAAGTTCACAGAAATATAGTTTTAAACTACCAAGTCCTCTACGTCTTCAACATCTTCCGGGTTGTACGTCTCATTTGTTTCAGGTTCATTTTCATCAATGTTGGTGTTGTCGAGTAACTGTTTGTAGAATGCAAGCTCTGTAAGTTCTCACCCATCAGTTCCATACTGTTTGCCTGACATGTTGTTGATGTCCGTGTGCTTAACATGTTTCATTGGTGCTTTCTTTTCCAACACAGCAGGATTGATTGAAGAGAAGCTTTTTCCGCTCTTCGTAATTGTTGCGGGTACTCCGATGTCTGTCATGTAATGCAATTCACCTTGCACTAGCACTGCCTTTTTTTTTTTTTTTGCAAATAATAATATTTTATTATATTAGATAATGGACACTTTTGATTCCAACGAGGTAAATATCGTCATGGACTATGCTGGAAAAGGATAGTTACGGTGCAAATATTTGCATCTGGAAAAGGACAGTTTTGTTGCAACTATTTTTCTTGGAAAGGGCAGCTTTGTTGCCGATGTTATTTTTGTCATGGCAATTGAGAGTGGCAAAAGGTTCTTCTGTTGCATGCATTTTTCACAGTCCATGCAGATGTAAAATGTTAATAATAGGCGCTATTTCACTGCCAACTCAGTTTGTTCTATTTGTGGAAAAGGAGAGTTTTGTTACTCACCTCATCACTTTTACACTAAGTTATATTATTCGTATCGTTTGAATGGGCCTATATATTTTAAGGACAAGTAGCGAAAATAATCAAATCGATACCTTTACGTGCGCTTGCACGAAAACTATGGAACAGGAAAATGATTTATTCCTGGGGAGTTACTGTTAATGCAATGCGTAAGAACGGAACAGCGTTTAAAACTGTTATAACATTACGAAATTTTCTGTGAAGAGCTCCCTTATGTGGAGGGTACGTTGCCACAGTGACCCAAGTCTCATTTTTCTTCATCGAAATTGGAAACAAATTTCCTTTATCCTAAATTACGTGTATCTATGTCTAAATAAACACGATCAATCCCTAGTTCAGCGCTATGTTCGTTGCGGCGATACGACATTTGACACGCACTTCATGATCGCCCTTATAGCTCGGTCGCATACTAGCCTGTAATGCGCAAAACCGCTCAGGTAGGCGGCACCCTTAGAAGCGTTTCTGCTACTTCCATCCGAACCGCATTTGTAAATGTACCTAAACTTAAAGTGTGTCACGTATTTCCCACATAGGAGGCGCGTCGTCTGACATAAATGCTATCTATTGCCTTATCCAAGAATAATTGTATGGTTCTAAACTCCGCGTATACTTATCTTGCCTTTCTTCACCTTAAGGCCACGACCGGTAGTTTTCATATTGAAGAGTTCCTACATTGTTTTGTCACAAACGTATAATATGTACGCATTTTTTGGAACAATAACCCTTATAATTTTTCATATTTGACTATCTAAAATAACGCAAATATTTTTATGAAAATAAGCCGAAACCATGCAATACACACGCACACATACACACACACTAGCGACCAGGATAGAATTAATTATCTATGGCCTAGAATTGAAGTCTATACATTGACATACCGCACACTTACAAGTCTCTATCCTACTTAATTAATTAATTTGTAAGGTAATTGACACAAAATTGCAAAAAAAAAAAAAAAAAAAAAAAAACAAATCTTTTGATATGATCGCTACCAAAATTCACAGGATCACCCATTGGGCTAATCTGAAGATTGCCTGAAAATTTCATAAAAATCGCTCCAGTCGTTTTTGAGTCCATAGGGAATATACATACACACATCTACACACACGCCTACTACATACAATTGTGTACCGTAAGACTGTTGTTAGTCCTGAAATTTTTCAGAGCATTCCGTTAAATATGTTTGAGTGTTTTGCATTAATGTGAAAATATATACTCAGCATGTATTTAAGGTCACGGGTTCAAGGAGCCAGTGAGGAACCACGTACGCCTACTTTCAACGCGAAGAACAAGTCTCGAATTTCGGTGTTGCATTCTCCAATGTTGCACGTAACGAAACGTGACGGATGCTACCGCCGTTCAGTGGACTTTCTGGCATGTCTTCCAATTCCACGACTGCTTCATCCTCATCTCACACGATCATCATAACTGCTTAAAACCGTGTTTGCATATGCTAAACAAGCCCACTCACTGATGTACACTAATTCCCATTTAATACAGTTTGACATGTAAATCCCTATGCTTCCCCCGTCATTTAGGAAACGACCTTAAGAATGTGTGGTAGATAAACAAACGCTAAGAACACCAATTGAAATCTGCATGTTTTTACAAGTAAATATTGAAATCTACAAAGCATTATTTGCCCAATTCATAAGCGAACACTTACCTAGAATGATGCATGTGTTAAGCCTAACCTGTTGCGACGTAATTAAATGTACGATATTTCGGCGTCACAGATTATTCTTCAGAAATACATTAAGAAAGTTGCCAAAACATTTTGTCTATGTTTGTTAATTTCTTTATTTTTGTAAATCACCTTCGAGTAACCAGCAATTTCAAACTGTTGCAGACAATGCTGAATTATGTACCATGCCCTCTTAACCCTATTTACCTACATTTTACAGAGACATTAGCTACGCTCGAATCAAACATCTTCCCATCTTAAAATATATCATCCAACCATTATCAAAAGGGGTATGAACTGGAACTTTTTGAACTTCAAATGTTCCTTAACTTCAACGTTTTCGGAGCTCCGTATATCACGGGAGGCACTCTGGATTCCAGCAGAACTCGTGCGCCGAAGGACGAGGAACTCCGGTAGCCCGACGCGAGAGATGTCGTCGTCAACCCCTACCGCGACGTGCAGAAACAAAATCAGTCCAAGCGTGTGCTGATTGAGGCGGGTATAAGGGGGGTAGGGGGAGACGAAGATCCCCTTTTCCCGTCTTCGCTTTGATCTTACACCCGGGTAACCACCTTGGGAGACAAGCGAGCGTTAGGGATTGCCAATTCAATATTTGAGAGAGGGAGGAAGGTCTCGCGAACGCACGCGTGGGGCTGTGTGTACTCGATGACGAGCGATATGAAACGCTAGGGTAGGTAGGTTACGTGTTAGAGAGAGAGAGAAGAAGACCTGGATCGTCTTGCTCTTTCCCCCTTCTCGTTCCTTTATTCGCGAGACGGCACACAGCGTGAGCGCGACGCGACTAAGGCCCGTTCTCGTCTCCGACGAAGAAACCGTCGTCTTTGCCCCTTTGTGGCGGGCGATTCTTTATCGTGGTCACGTGGTGCGTGCTCGTTTATACCCCGCCCTCACTCCCCTTCTACTGTAACTGCTTTCCGTGGAGAGGTGAGTTAGAAATGCACGGGGAAACGTAGCGATGGGTGAGAGAAGGGGGTAGATATATTCTTCTTGGAAACCTACCTCTAGGTGATCACGACGTTAAAATAAGCATTTTGGACATTTCTGCACATTTCCCCAGTCAGTTTGTGTCCTTAAGCTGCATTAGAATAAGTCAACTAGGCCTTCATAGCTGAATGACGGCACAGAGTTTATGTTGAACAGTGTTTTATTAATGTTTATACATCGTTAATTTCTCAATTCTAAAGTATACTTTAATTTAATGTATATATGTATTTTATAAGTAAAATATTAAATGCATTTCTTTATGTACAAGCATGTATTGTTTACTAGAAAGTGAATAAATAAATAAATAAGTAAGTATTTATAACAATTCCTAGAGATACTGGAAAATCACGAGGATATTTATTGCCAAGATGTTCTCCAATTCAGTGTGCCGTCCTGCGCATCGTATCACTGCAGGACGGTTGAGTGGCACGGTTTAGCTGTTTACTGACGAATAACAGACGTCCAATAATAGAGTACCAGAATTATCGTTGGCCCAGTCAAATAGGAACTCGCCAGGAACGAAAGAAAAGCGACAGAAGTGTTACATTTAGGCCTTAGTAAACAGTCAACATTTCTGCGGTACATCACCATACCTAACTAATCCGTTAAAAATCAGTGCTGGCCAACAGTAAAATCTTACAACTCCGTGAGTAAAATATTCCGTGGACATTAAAATCTACGTGCACCTACAAGAAGAAAAAAGAAAAATAATTAGTAATTGTGCAGAAACGATCGTAGTGTCATCTACAGCCTTTTTCAAATTACAGTCTATGTTTTTTTTTTTTACTGGATGACCTAATTGACGCGATAGTATTTTGGACCAAAGAAAAAACACACTTAGGCAAAAAAAAAATTAAAAAAAAAAACGGTTTTTTTTTTTTTTGCTTCTCTTAATAATTTCTGCTACTGCCGAAACCCTTGAAAAGAGATTTACTTAGGCTCCACAGGGGTTTCATACGCGGTGTAATGGTTATTTTTACACTATCCTGTAGAACTTGAATTATCGTACGTTTAATTGTGCAGTCAGCACACATTTAATACTATACGTTTATCAAATGCACAACTCGAAAACGTTTAGCATAGTCTGCGTATTGTGAAGGTAGGTTGAAATTCTTCCAGCTGGTCTTTTTTTGAGTTAGAATTTGTATGTGTAGAACAATATAAGTGCTACAAGTGCGTTTATATCTCATGTGGTGTGTGTACTCAGTCAGTTAAATAATATTTGCGAATCAATCGCTTGCACGCAACTTTAGCCTATGCAGAACTTTATATATATATATATATATATAAATAAATAAATATATATATATATAAATATATATATATGTACATATATATATACATATATATGTGTGTGTGTGTGTGATTTCAATTGATAGTAATTCAAGATTATGTTATATTTATAATATGAAATATGGTTGAACAACATTTGGTGATTCCGCAACAATAACGCAAGAAGTGAGGCAACTATTATTTATGTGAATTATATGCAATAACGGCTACTATTTTAAAACATTTTGTTAACTTCCATTCTTGTCTGTTTGTCATTTCGGTACCAATGAACTACGGTAACGTTGAGGTGGAGACTCGTAACTTTAATATAGCACGGAACTGAATACCGAAGCAAATCTTTTGTCTGAATGTTCCGTACAAATTTTGGAATCGATCTAAAACTAACGTCCCAATGAGCTATAGAAATAAAAATTATCTGTGTTACAATGCAGTATAAGATGGAATGTACAGTGGGAAAATAATTATTATAAAAAATAAATTAGGGTTTTATACAACACGTTTTTAAAACATATTATTGTAAAACTTACACACAAGACAACAAATGAGAAAATGTTTAGTAAATCATGTTTTTGAAGCGGATTCCAATGAAAAATTTTCTACTGTGTATTTCAAACGGAAAAAAAAAATGATGTCGATGATATATACCAACTATTTAAACAAGAAATAAATTATGTAATACGTTTATGACATATTTGATATTTTGTTGAATGCATATATATATATATATAATTTCTTTCTGTAGTTTTAGGTTGTCACTGCACATTTTTTAAGCTCTACACAAAGGAAGCCACACATTTTAAAACTCCTGCGATATAAAATTTCAGATAGTTCTTTGTTTGCTATTTTAGAGTTACATTACCCGTAACGAGCAATGCACTGCGCGTGATTTCTTTAATATAATGTTACATAAGGTACTTTATTTGAGTCTATCTTAACAACAGTATAGGTATAGTTTATTAATGAAAATTGTTTCTAGCGATGTTAGAAGTACTTATACGTAAAGAAAATTATAATTTACTAATTTTAAAAATTTATCTTTTTTTTACGTTAGATAAGTTTATGTTACTTTTATTTTAAGTTAAGTTATTTTACTATTAAGTTTTAAATTTTTCGTTAGGTAACGAGAATTGGACTACATAGTAAAATAACTGAACCTAACCTAAACCAACATAAACTGACCTACCCTAATCTAACGAATATAACCCAAAGTATTGAAAAACGGAAAATTTCGAAGTTAGAAATATACAATTATATTTGCGTACGACTGCTTCTGACGTCTATAGAAACATTGCCATTAATAAACTATACACTCTAAAATAAATAGTTCGGCTGGTACATGATGATATGTTTGCCTTACCGCAGTAAGATGTTTATAAATATAATTTTCGTGCGCATTTTCTGGTTGTTATACTTTTTCTTCTTTTTGAAACAGCTCAGGGGACATGGGACAGGAGACACAGAATTAAAAATTAACAAAGTCTCTGAGGGAGGACAAAGGACATGCGAGGACATGACCGTGAAGTCACACGATCACACCGACCAATCACAGCTCATTTCGTCATTGAGGACAGATGACAGGGGACATTTGAGGACAGGGAACACGTCAATTGTGCCAGAGGCTTTACTGTACGTTAAAAGAAAGTTGCAACAAGTTATGTGTAAATAACATAGTATAATACAATTATTTATATATATATATATATATATATATATATATAATTTACAGCAGAGAGAGAATGACAGAGAATGTGAGAGAGAACGGTATCAAGGGTACACACACTTAAACTCTTTATATAAATTTTATACGTCAACCAGCTGCGGTGTCCGAGCGGTTAAGGAGTTGGACTTGAAATCCAATGGGTTCTACCCGCACAGGTTCGAATCCGGTCCGCAGCGAATATTTTTTCCTTCCGTATTTGTTGTCATAAATAGACACATATTTAATTATGTTAGTATTTTAGCAGTAACGATCACGCTTGACTTGTTCTAGGCGTCAGTGCGTAGGATGACAAAAATTGAAAATCTCATTGTTTTTAATTATTGTTGTTTTTGTTTAAAGATTCGTACGAACTACCAAGGCAATATTTTTTTATGTACCGCGACTCTTACATTTTTTTAAACTATGCATGAGATTTATATTTCTCTTCTACTAGACAAAAACTGTGATACCGATGTAATATTCAGTAAAGATTATTAATAATTGCTTTTTGTTTTACGATTTCGTACGAACTACCAAGCCAATTTTTTTATGTAACGCGACTTTGAAATTTTTTTTAACTACATGTGTGATTTATATTTCTCTTCTGATAGACAAAAACTGTGTTACCGATGTAATATTCAATAAAGATTATTTATGAAATAATTGCTTCGGAATGTTTGATTTTGTCGTTACATATTATTATATTATCATATATATTACAAGTATTACAATATATATAATTCGGTCTAATGAAGTGATCATGTAACAGATTATGATCAGTTTACACATTTTTCTAACATAACGTAACTGTGCTAAGACACGAAAAAGGTCTTGAGTAAAATTTAATAAAAAATCTTCTTTTCTAAAATTTTACACTGCAGAAATTAACCACGCAAATATAATGTTTTATATGCATAACACATTAAAAAATTATTTGTATCAAACAATAAATCATGTATAATTTCGTCAAAATTATAAATGAGGAGAAAATTTATTAAAAAGAAAAGTTTATTGGACATACATCAGTACAGCAATAGCGCATGACCGTGATATCCCGTTCTTAAACCAACTTGTAGGAAAATAAGAATTATTAAAACACGTTCATTCAAATTGTTTAGTTTAAAAAAATGATCTGAAAAGTAAACTTTTGTACTATCAGTGAGAAAAAAAACGTACATACAGAAAATATTTAAACATTACTCTCTTTTTACGATACAAGTAAACTATTTTTACTATAACGTTTTTAAATACTTATTTTATTTTATTTGTACAAATAACTGGATGTTTCAAATCACTTAGAAGGGCAACGGGAATTCCGATATTTTACATGATAGTAATAACCTAATTGTTAAATTATTGATCTGGAATTACATTCAAGTGTTTTTCGATGCTTACTTATTTTTGCATTAGAAAAAATTTTGCTGAAATTCGAAAAGAAAAGTTAAAAAAAATTCAAGATTTTTTTTAAACAAAAATTTTTTATTTTTTGTATAGAATTTGTTTTAGTCTACAACATCGTTATTCACTGTACTTTTTATTTAATTTTGGTACGTCAGTTGGTGTACATAATACCATAAAATACAAATTTGGACGTTTACGAGTCATTCTCATTACGCAAAAATTATGAGCGATAATATAATTTCATAAGAGAAATATTTAGTCACCGTAAAACTAAAACTAGAAAAAAATCTTTTTCAAATATAAAAATAAAAAATGCAGTTGAAAATTTATGTAGACCGCGCCTTACGAACTAAAACTTATAGACATTTTTGTTGATTTCAGAATACAGTAAGGAACATTTCTTCTTTCAATCAAAATAAGTAGAGTTTCTTAATATTATGCACCATCTTTGTTCTTTTAAGTATAGTTTAATGGACACGTGTGGTACATAGTCTCTTTCAAAAAGTTCTGTCGGCTAGCAGTGAACTAGCAAAAAATTTTTTGCAGCAATTGGGAATTTTTTGGACTAGATTCGGTCATCTTTGTAACATGTTAAGATTTTGTTAGGTTGACGTTGCTGTATGTTTCGTGATTTTAAAGTTTGCTCATAACATAAATTTTCTAGCATTTCACATTTCAGTTTCTTAGACAGATTCGAACAAATTTAATTGAAGTCATGATTTCAGTCTAATAAGCGCAAAAATAAATTAATAATTTCAGACAAATTTTGGTAAATTAATCGTAAGTAATATTTTCACATTGTAGACACTTGATAATACTTAATTTACACTGGTCTATTATCTTCTTTCCTGACTTTTACAATTTCAAAAAATGGAAAATTTTGTAATACTTATGAACTTAAGAAAAGGTTGTGAAGCATTCCGGTACCGTCAACTAAAAACGTAAATCTGACAATACATCTAAATTAATATGGAAAGAATAAAACACCCTCAAAAATGTATTCGTGAAATATAAGAGCATCTGCTTAATTTATAAATATTTATATGCACCTGGTACAGACTCGAAATTTTGGCTTAATTTTATTTGTTGGTACGTGAAATAGTAGGTTCGAAATATTTAACTTGCAATGTGCTCGAACTATTATAACAAAAATACATTATTCACGTGGTTTTAGTAACGTTATTCTTCTTAAACCAAAGTTTAAAAAGTGATTCGGTACAATATCAAACGGTGCAACGATATTTCGCCCACGAGTGGGGTTTGTGGTAGTTGTTATAAATTTACAATTTTTCGTAAATTATTGCACAAATCAAAATTCAGTGCCTTCACTGCAACACGCCATAGAAATGCTGAAATATTTTATGTGCCCTAAATAATGATTAATAGAATTTCTTAAGTCACCTGATTAAAAACCACTTTGCTTACCTTATATCACGAAGTGTTGCCAATTCCGACACGTTACTTTCAAAATGTTTGTTGCATTGACCTTTGTTTTACGCAGACTTGTACTACATAAATATTAGAACAACATTAAAAATTAAAAAATAAAATATTTGATATATTTCAAAATCTGCCATGAGTTGTTATTCGCTAACAATGGAGAATAACTCTTTATTACGTCAGAATATCACATAACATTAAGTTTAATATTGTGATATCTTTTATTGGAGTTCCTTCTTACTCAAATTGAGCTGGAATGAAAATGTCTCATTGTAAATACCTAGCCCAAAAACATATTTTAATATTTTAGTATATAATTTTGAGCCATTTGCAGCCACTACATTAACTATTAGCCATGAATTTATGTTCCAAAATAAGAATTTTCACTTCGTAAGAAACTTTGCATTTGTTAGGATTATTCATATAAAGTTTATGACTCAAAAGGAAGTTAATGATTTTTTTATGCGGATATTGCTACTTTATTGATTTCTAAATGTTTTCACACGGATGTGAACATTTATGATTGATTACTATATCATCAAATATTATAATAAACAATCTTATGGTAACCCAGCGATATTTTTTACTACTTACTCCCCAATACTTCAATAAAATGGAGGAAACAACATAATTAGCTTAAATAGAGTTTTACATAAATAAATACACAAAACATTAATTCAGATTACAAAATACCCAGGGATAATTTAAGGAAAAAAACAGCAATTGAAAACCGTTACTTACATTTTTGATGTGAAGAGGTTTTGGTTAGCACTCAACATCTAGGTTTTTAGCGTTGGTGAGGGATATGAATATGGAGCAGCGCCGGAATGAACAGGCGGGAGAAAGTGAGATCCCCAAGAAAATCAACCAACCAGCGGCATCGTCCGGCACAATCCTCACCCCGCCGGGAATCGAGCTCGGATCGTCTTGGAGGGAGACGAGTGACCTAGCCACTACACCAACCACGACACCCTTAAATATTTGAGAAAATATTTCGCCTGTGTGCCGCATTCCATTCGCATAATATCTTGCGCTGAAATATAAATATAGGCGGTTCCGAATAAAGTGAGCACTAATAAAAACCCTGAAAAATTTATATTTTCAGCCAATCCGTATCTTTCCGCGCGTAGTGACTAACGACGGGAAATACTTAACTTCTCAGGACACGTCACTTGAAGTTTGCGTATGTAAGATAAATTGTGTAGCCGAGGGAACCTATATAGTTTGATAATAAAAGTTTACTGATCATATAAAATATGAATATGTAGTTTTCAGTTTATTATAGGCGGTTCGGGATAAAGTGAACACTAAAGAAAGCCCGGCTTAAGTTCTATTTTCAGCTATTTAGTATCTTTCCGCGCGTAACGGCTAACGATGGGAAATGACTCACCCCTCTGGACACGTCACTTGATGTTTGCGCGTCTAAGATAAGTTGTACAGTCAGTATAAATCTATATAGTTTGTAGAAAAAAAAGTTTTATTAATTATATAAAATATAATAATGTCGAATTCGGTTACTTTTATTTCAATAATGTTGTACTTAATTAAGAAAGTACACGGAACTATATTACGTAATTTCGCTGCCAACTATGCAAGCTGTAAGGCAACTAGAGTTAATGTTGAATTATATGCAGTGACGGCTAGTGATATTTTTCAAAGGTTATGTTTTCAGTGCTCACTTTATCCCGAATGACCTGTATTATATTTCAGTAATGTTCAATTCAAGTAGGAAAACTGACGTAACTATATTCGGCAATTCACTACCTGTCATACAAGCAGTAAGGGTAACTGTAGTTAAAGTTGAATTATATGTAGTAACGGCTAGTAATATTCTTCAAAGGTTAAATCTTTAGTGCTCATTTTATCCCGAGCAGTATACAGCAAAATTACGACGTTATAAATAGTTCACGAGCAACCCAATCCGCTAGGAGCACGTTTTCTCACAAAATGAACGAAAATTATTTTGTTTTCTAGAATAGTTTATTTTTTTAATTTGACTTTCAGATTTCGGGAAAATTCAACTGTGACTTCTTCCAGCGATACTCTCCCTGTTGTACAGTTATTACGCGAAGCAGATATTGTATAACTGTAACAGTTTTGTTAAAAGAAAATAGATTTTATGAACACTGACTGAAAACTTTCAAGGAAATTACAATAAGGTTTTAAGTAATTATTAAAAGAATGAAAACCGAACGCGTTTAATTTTTCATCCATCAATGTCTACGCAGTAAAAAAAACTGTCTGGCGGTCTTGTACCTCTAAATTCCTTAAAACAAATAAAAATAGTGTCCTTACCGTAACAAAATAGTCAGTGCTTCTTCCACCTTGTGACCAATTGCCAACAGCAGCTGACTTTCAATACAGTAATTAGCACGTTATTAAGGGCGACGTATATTACACAGTAACCAATGCTAACTAGACAAAAATTTCATTTGAGGACTTTATTGCCGCATCACATTGGATACAGAACTACAGTACCCAACAAGTGTTTAGGACCACACTTATAAGTGATATATGTTCGTCATAAACACGAACTAATAAAATTTATATTATTATGAGACAATTTTAATGTTTAATGTTACTAAATTATATATCACTAGAAACATATTTTACGATGTCTGCAAGGCAGGAGGGCACACACTTAAGCTTTTGCATAAGCCATGAGCTTACAGTTAAAATTCAAAAATCATGATGTAAACAAAAGTCAAATATTATTTGATAAAACACTGTAAATAACATTGTAAAGATGTCAGACTGAAATGCAATAATTCTGACAATCTCTTCATAATTTTTACATAAGTTTTTGTAAAAGCACAATACAATTTTTTTTTCAAATCATATAATAATATTTTTACGTTAACAATTATAAAAAAAGTATGTTTAAAATCAAAATTTAAGGCCATAAACTGATGATGTTATGCACGTGACCATTTAATAATCAATAGAGTCACCTTTGATCTGTGGGCAGCGACACGAAGGCAAATGATGTTCCATAGATTTTATACGGGATTTAATTCCGGGCTCCTAGCAGGCCATTTAAACAGTGTTATTTCCTTTTCTTGAATTCATCTCATCGTTACATCAGATGTGCGACGAGGAGCGTTATCTTGCTGATAAACAAAATACCCACCGTGCAGTTTCTAGGTGGATGGCAGCATGTTCTCCTCCATGGTTTTAATGTAGTTTTGAGAATCCATGGTGCCGTCAACGAGTCTCAATATCCCAGTACCTTCAGCTGTCATGCAACCCCAGATCATGACTGAGTCACCCCTTCCTTGGAAAGCTGGTACGAGGCAATCGGGTTGAAAATTATCCGTCACTATCCTCCTAGCCTTCACTTTTCGCGAACTGTAGAGCAGAAATCTCAATTCATCGCTGAATATGAGATTTCTCCAATGTTCCATATACCAGTTTCTGTTCCTCTTACACCAAATTTTGCGGGTCCTCTTGTGAGTATTACTCAGTGGTGGGTCTTCAGAGGAACATAGGAATACAGTCCATTTTCACTAAGTCGACGAGATTTTGTTGCTGTCGAAATTTTGCAGTTGTAGAATCTTCAATTGCCCTCTTTATTTTACGAAGAGGTAACTTGTGATTAGTTTTCGCCACTTTTCAAATTAATCTGTCTTTGCGCATAGACGTAGCAGACCGGCTACAACGTGGTTTTTTCACCACTTCACCCAGTTCTGCAAACTTTATTATTGCATTCGTTACGCAGCTCTTACTAACACATAACTCGGATGCTATTGTTTTATGAGACGTGCTGCATTTTATCACACTATTATTTGCCATTCCAAACACTCCGAAACCGTCCTTTACGTGATTAACGAACACTTGAAATGTGTACGCACTCCTTTTGCAAAAGAAAAAAATTCAACTTGTAAACAAACTCTCTTAACAGGTTAATGTAGTGTTATCTGTCATGCGAAGTTTAAGCTATCGACTGGCTCGCCAGCAGTCTCGCTGTTGCATCGGTACTTTTTTTATTTAACTTTAAACATGTGTCAATCTATCTCTTTAAAATTCTCGTGTCACAGTGTTTGATTACATACTCATCCGAAACGGCTTAAACGATTTCAATGAAATTTTGTAAATACATTCGGTAGGTCTGCGAATAGGTTTTTATCTATTTTTATACTAAGTGCTATTGTTAAGTAAATATTTTTTAATTTATTTATCTGACAAAACAACGTTTGTTGGGGCAGCTAGTATAATATATTTTCCCCTGTACTGTGCAACATGAATAAAAATTATATTTGTGTTAGAAATTTTTGTAATGTTTTTATATTTTTCAAATTATATTTCATATTTGCCCAAAATTGGAAAAAAAAATTATGTTTAAGTCAATGCGATACTTAAAATTCCAGGAATTTTTTACTACTTAAAATATATGATTTTCAATATACATGTCTTAAATTTAAAAAAAAATCATAACATAAAAACTAATTAGGATATCCTAATAATCTTTGAATATGTAAGTGCGTAAAAGTCTACTCTAATCATACAATGTTCATAAACATATTACTAACAAAAGTTTACAACCAGAAACCTACTATGTTAAAACAGCTAGTGGTCCTAAACTTTTATTAGGAACTGTACTTCACTTAAACATAATCCGTTTTTGAAGCGGTTACACGAGCTACGAACAAGTTCAGATCACAGTATCTTCTCGTTCAAAGTAAACTGGTTTCATATGTAGTTTCGAACGACATATCTTTGGTGCATCTCTCCTATTGGCTGCTTGGATTAACGATCTGTGTAACAAATATGGCTGCTTTTTGACCCCATATTTTGCACTCGTTAAATTAAATAAACTTTAAAGTGCACAGTCCACTTTACACACACAGCAGCATTGCAGTTATACGCAACATGATAATTTAAAAGTGACGACTGTTGAGTGTAGATAATTATTAAACATGGTACACTTCAGGTTACAGTTTTTGTTGAGGTTAGAAAGTTCACTGAATTTATTAATTCTGTTTAGCAGTGTAGCCTCGCAAACATGTTTAGCTTTAAACACCATCAAACGTAGCTGGCGAATGAATTTAACAGAACAGGTTCAAGACCTCTAGTGTGACTGCGGTCCAAGGCTACGAGATCCGAGTCACCAGTTGTTCAGAACTTATCGCTTATCCTATTTGACAAACGGCTCCTATGATAAGGCCACCCTAAACAATGGACCCTCCTCGAAGAAACAGTAGTACATTTCCCGTTGACACTCCTGGACGGGATCAACCTCGAGTTTCACCCTCCCGCTTTTTGTTCTTTGATCTTGAAATACGGCTCAAGTTCTTCGTAAAATGTCTTCAGAAATCTACTGCACCCGGCTCCACCCCTGGCCTCTTTGTTATCAGCCCCTACAGGGAAGTTTTCCTGTCTGGTAGTATCCACGCCCTTATATATTCATTCATACACATGCATGCAGGGTGGCCGGCGGTGGGGCGTAACAAGGAACGGCCAAAAGGCAAACCAAACAAAGGACAAAATGTGAAGAGGGATCGTCGAGTCGGTCCCAGGGTACAGCGAGCAACAGTGGCTTACGGAGTTTTCGGTGTGCTTATGAGAATCTATGAACGTAGTAAACAATAAGAGTCGCCACCATTTTTCTTCCTGTAGTGCAATGGAACATTCGTCGATTAGAAACGTCCCGAAGCTGCTTCGTTGAGAAATACGAGTGAAGATATTTTGGACGTTACTTAGCCGCGATGGTTTCAGCTTTAGTATGGTTAGTTGTACTATACGTTATGTCATATATCAAGAATCACTAATAATCGTTAACCGGCCAAACTATTAATTTTAGTGGTATAATTTATTGACCAAAAGTGTTTCTAGAGGCGTAAGTAATAGTCATACGTAAAAATTGTTAGACTAGGTTATTTTGGTTAGTTTAGGTTAGGTTTGATAACCGAATCTTACCTAACCTAAAAAAATTACGTAGGACTATTTCTTACGTCTCTAGAAACATTTTCATAAGTAGTTCTACGTAAAAATGTTTGTTAGGTTACTTTAGGTTGGATTTGATTATGTTAGTTCATGTTAGGTAACCTAGCATTACCTAACCTTATTTAAACTAACCTAAAAGTAGCTTACCTTACAAAAAATATTTACGTAGGACTACTTCTAACGTCACTGGAAACATATGTCTTCAATAAACTATAGGCCTGCCCATAGACAAAAAGGTTTCACTAGATCGGCATATCGAGTGTTAATATCTTTGACCGAGTACAGCTTGCGACAACAGCGCCTTGCACCCGGGACAGTACTAAAACAAGATGGCTGTTGTATGGAAAAGATGATGCATGAGAGACGGGACACTCGAATTTACCTATCCCCCAAAGTCCGCGACCGTGCTGCCATCTATTGTTGCGGCAATTCGTTAGAACTATCGCGCATTCTATCGGCGAATCTAAGAACTACTTCGAATAGCATTTATTTGGCGGACTATTCAAATCTTGGGCCTGGGTACATACATAAATGCACTATTATTCACTATCCAGAAAACAATATAAAATCCTGGGAACACATTTTTCGCCAACAGATGTTAATATACATACATACATACATAATATCTGCGGAAGAAAAAAGTGTTCAAAGAATTTTATATTATTTTCTGGATAGTGAATAATAGTGAATTCACATATCTGCCCAAGATTGGAATAGTCCACACATACACATGTACATATTATAAAAACATTTAAAATATGTTTTAAAATTCTACTAAACCAAACAAACAGGTTAAATTTTTTATGTTATTGAATTAATTGCCTTAGCAGGATTTCATATTATATTCATGATATTGAACAGTCTAATACCAGGATTTCATATTATATTCATGATATTGAATAGCCTAATACCAAACACATAATTTGTAAATTATATATGTGTGTACTAAAAATAATAATAAAAGTATATTGATTAACAGTAGCAATTGGTTACATAAAAATAATTTTCTTTCTAGAGTTACGTCAGTTACCTGCATATCAATTGTTGCTACTTGGTTTTTCCTGCTGCGCAGAAAGTAATTTGAATTACTGTTAGAAATATGATAATGATTTCATTATTAAAGAAAATCTCTAATTGTTGAGCAAAATTCTTATTTACATATTGCCAAACTTATGTGATGAACAAAAAGCAAAGTAAAATAAAATGTATATTAGAAGGCTAATCAACTGTAACAATGGGCTTGCAGCTCAAAGAAAAAAATTTGAACAGCAGACAAAAAATGTGTGACTTAATAAGTAGAAATTATTGGCTAAGTGCAAACAATATACAATTATTTTAATTCCCAGTTAAAAGTCTGGAGCACCTACATTTACACAGTACTACTGGCAGAGTATATTACTAAATACATTGCAGTGATGTTTATATGTTCATTACGAATAAGCGTATGTCTTATAATTCTCTTCCATAATAACAATTTATACATTCTACTTTTTTTTTGAAAAAGTGATGATAAACCAACCATATAATGCAATTTACATGACTGGTTTCAAATTTCGCTTAACCACACAAGTATTATCTTACAACTTCTTGCCCAGTTTTTCTACATGCTGCAATACCACCAATAGAATATGAAGGAAACTACAGTGATTAAAACCAAGCATCATTACTTACCGGTACAGTAGAGAAATATTGTATTCCATTTCTTTCATTCGCAAAGCGCATATGAATTTCCAGCCAACAAGAGTCGGCTAGAAAATAGAAATAGTTAATGACGTGTTAAAATTAATATTTTGAGTCATTAGATATGTACTTGAGATCGTCGGACTACTACTGCAGTATGTGTTGCTCTTGTAGTAGAAACAAGCATGAAAGTAGTGTAACATGTGTAACTCAAAAGTCTTGATTTTTACAAACACAAGATACAGATGGTTCTACCTTTAAATGGTTTCTTGTACTATACTAAATTTTTTTCATCCATAATAAAAATAATACGAAAAAACACTTCTGGAAAGGAAACATTCACAGAGTAAATTGGAATAAAAAAGGGTACATAATTTGTCCGCTTTATTTCGTAATAAAACATAATAGAGTAAGTTGTGCATGAACAACATTACATTACCTTAGCACTGTTCAGTACACATTAACATTATACTCAAGTGGCTCATTTACAAGTTATTTTTGTAATGTATATGATAGTACGTAAAACACATAATTTCTGATTATTTCTTGATGGTGGAGATGCTAGATCTCAGTATCTGAAAAGAAAATATACAAATAATGAAGCAGTTATCCATTATTAGAATTACATGTCAAATACATAGTTGGACAGTTCTTTCCTGCGGCAGTGCACTATTAAAGGCTATTTTGAAATAGGTCACAACCATGAAAATAATTTAATTTGAAACATTTGCCTCAACACACATTTAAATCAATTTCTATATTGTCGAATTGCTTTGATGACTGCGAGCTACGCGAAGTACCTAAAAAATGTTTTTTTGTACAAATTATTATTTAAAATAAGGATATTTAAAAAAAATTGCAAGCATATGTATGCCTTCCCAGTTATTAACATTCCCAGTTTTTGTTTATAACATACTGCACAGTTTCAGGCTACAGAGATATTCTTGTGGCAACATAGTTAAATTTTATATTTGGTACTACAGCATATTTTTTTATGTCAGAGTAAAGTGTGGTGATATTTAGAAAGTACACCGATGGTCTTTTAATTTTTAATTAAAAAGTAATAAGGAGTAAGGAAATCTAATATCCAAAAACTTAAGAGATAAGTTGAAAGTGATTAACAAGTTAAAATTTTTGTTGTATTTATTTTCAAGTAGACAACAATCAGCAAAGTAAAGGTAATTTTTTTGGGATTATCCATTTTCACTAAATATGTTAAATTTTTATATTCAATATGTTTGTTCAAAGCAAATGCAACACTTTAAAAAAGCTTATTTCAACAAAAAGGAAGAAAGTCAATTAAATTCATATTACATTTAAGTATGTTTTATTATTAACACAGCAGCTTTGATATATACTGAAAAATGTATTGGAAATTAGCACTTATTTTAATGAATAGTAACTTTTGCCAAACTGGTGCAAACTAATATGACAGCTTTTCAAACTTTTAACGAATTACAAGATAACCGTGTCACCCTTATTTGAAAATTGCACTGTATTACAAAAATTGTTACATCTTGCTTACGAGCATGCAAACGCTTAATTTTTTTGTCATTTTATTAAAGTATGAAGGTTACAGAAAAAATATGGATTTTCCGTATAAGGCAACATTAAGCCATATTAGGCAACATTAAGGCATAAAACTTTTAAACAACTTATAGTCTATTGTAATAAATTTTTGTGCAAAAAATATGGTTTTCTATAAAAAATGGCGGAGCTGCAGCGAGGGAAATGTTCGAGCATGACAATGTAATGTTTTAACATTAACCTAGATCTGTCTAAGATAATTTTAAAAATTAAAATAAAATAAAATTGCTGCATTTTAATATTTATTGACAGAAAACTACTTAATTTACAAAATTGTGATTGAATGCCTGCTACAGCTGTAGGTACTCTTGCTCTCCAATTTTGTCCTCATACTTCAATAGGTCAAACTTATGGATAATGTATTGTGTGTGTGTTTTTGTGAGAAGCAAGAAAAGGCAAGAGAGCACATGTGTGTGTGCGTGAGAGAGAGAGAGAGAGAGAGAGAGAGAGAGGCTGAATATGGGCTTCTGCTGACATAATTACTTAATTATGTAAGAAACCTAAGAATATTTTTTCTAAAGTATTTTACTGTGGTAATCATAAAATGTTACATGAGTCGTACAACAAACAATGACATTAATTGTTTATCTCATAAATTAACTGCCGAATTTCTGTTAAGGAATCCAATATGTTCTGCCTTAGTATTATTGTTTACATAGAAATTGAGCAGCGCCAGAATGATATAAGGGCGGGGGAAACAGCAGATCTCCGAGGAAACCCGCAGTCTTAACAGCATTTACCGGCACGATTCCTACATACGATGGTCTGTGTCGACCTCATTGGGAATCGAGCCTGAATCAACTTGCTGTGAAACAAGTACCGTAGCAACTGAGCCAACCATTGCTCAATTAAGGACTCTTGAACACATTGATGTAAATAGTGAATACTTATTTGGGTGGATAGAACAGTGTCACTCAGTCGTAACCAAAGCAGTCACAGACATGGCTGGACGTGGAAAATAGTGGTAAGGAACTGGGGAAAGGTGGTGCGAAGCGCCCCAGGAAGGTGCTACGCGACAACACCCAGTGTACAACGAAGATGACCATAGGCGTGGCGGAGTCAAGCGCACGTCTGGAGAGGAGACGCGAGATATTTATTGGAAACGTCATTCGTGATGCAGTCACCTGCGACGAGCACGCCAAGAGGAAATCCTTCACCGCGATAGACGTCGTGAAGAGGCAGGGAGGAGCTCTGTACGGCTTCGCCTTTGTCCTCAGACGGGACCAAACAAATAAAATAATGTATTCTGAGATATTCAAACCAAGTAGAGGAAAAATGATTGAAAAACGCATAAAAAACGCCTTTGTACTTTATTAAAAAATCTCAAAACAATACACATTTTCGTCATTAATGTCAGTTTTAAAAAAGACAAAAGGACTTTGTTGTGTGTTTTCAAATATTTTATAATATTGCTCATAGTATCTAATTTCAATGTAAATTAATTCATATGAGTAAGTCACTTGTTTTTTGTTATGCCTATGTTCCAGTAACTTGCAAATTCTGACGTTGGCATGCCGCTATTGGAAGACTATGAGAGCTAAAAAGTTATTACAAGGGGGAAATGTAGTCACAAGTAACGTCAATAAAACGAACAGTATGACGTTCAAATATTAATTTTGACCACGTGAACACCCTTAAAGAATCTATATCAACGTGAGCCTCTCCAAAATGAATAAAAAAACGCAAAGGTTGTAACGTGCATGTTCAGCTAATATTTAGCCATACAAAATAGCTTATAATTTAACATGTACATGCGTAGGCCTATTATTGTTCGCATCAGAGTTCTTTAATAGACTGCGCCTTTAAGGGTGTTTACTTGTAAAATCAATAGTTAATTATTTCCAAAACGAGGAAACAGTGAATTTAATATAGGTTGTCCAGAAACTGCCGCATTATAAGCACACCACGTGTATCCTGGGCTGTATTGGAGACGAATTAGTGGTAGTGCCATTTGTGTGCACAATGTGGCAACACCGCAAAGAGAAATTCCCCTCTTATTCTGTGTGTGTTACGACGAGTAAATAAAAAATCATGTTTAAAGTGATCTGGATTTGAACCCGCGCCTATAATATGAGAGTCAGGACAGTGGTAGCAAGATATCTGTGTGACGCAAGAAGAGAATAACCCAATGCAATGTTGCCACATTGTGCACGTAAAAATGACATTTTACAACATTTTGCCACTAACATTTTCGTCTCCACTTTAGCCCAGTACTCAGGTGGTAGCTTATTACGCGGCAGTTTTTTAACATAATTAGTATATATGTATTTGTGTATGTGATATATATATATATATATTTACTATACATATAACGTTATATAACATTTCCAAAATTTACTGAAAGAAGATAATAAGTGAAGCGCTTAGAAGCCAAGAGGAACAAGTGACATCTTCGCTTCTCACACTAACAGCATATTTTATGACAGTTGTGTTTGTAAAACATCACCAAATTATGGCCCACGAGACTGTGTCACACATACTTCTCGGCCACAACATTATTAACTTTACATATGAGGAGAAAACATTCAAAACTAGACATGTCCAAAATCCCGAAAATGAGTAAAATGCCCTTCAAAATCAATAAGATGTGTTAAATACGATTAGGAACTCAGGCTCCATAAAAAACACATGTCTTATTGAAATGGGTATGTTTATTCTCAGTTAGTGCTATAAAATATTACGTTTATTCACTTTTCCCTACAGCTAGATAAAGTGGACATGTCTGGTTTTGAAAGTTTGCTCCTCATATTAAATGAAAATATGCACTACATGCATGTTTCATGAAAATGCATTTTCACCCCTTGGCTTCTAAGCCTTTCGATTACAATTTAGTTGCTAATACAAATAGTTCTTATAATTTAACACTCGCACGCAAGCATTCGTGCACATTTAAACGACGTTTCCCCTGAAGTTATGCCAGAGTACGCGTGCATTAGAGTGCAAATTCTCTCCGTCTGGAACAATCCCAGAACGGCAGTTATCCTAACGAGCGCCCTCATTTCTATAGCAAGTCGTTTGCCACCAAGAAACACTCCCGTTACTGCAGAAAGTTTCAAAGAACACCGAGCAGCTACTAGCGAACGATAATCTTCTGAAACTTTAGCAACATCTTGCAGTACATTCAGTGAATTCCTCGTCTAACGCATGAATGGCGCTGTAAAGTGCCGCACAAAACATAGTTCCAACTATTAGTATATAAATTTAAAAAATATAGCATGCTTTTTAGAAACACGAGGGGCTAACATATGAGGTCGAGTTATTTGTCAGGCTATTTTACAATGCACTATGAACACAAAGTAAAAAAAAAAATACCTGTAAGCTTCATCCCCTCGTCGAACTACTCAGAACTTTAATCGGCGTTATAGTGAGGCGTATGTCAGTGTTTTTTTAATGTAATCATTATATTCGAACAATACGTTTCACACTAACTGCGGGGAAATACTACGTAACATAAGGTTCGATTGATAACTAATTCGATAGTATTTCTGAAACAAAAAAAGTTTTTTTTATGTTCTTAATCGTGCAAAATCATGTAGTTTAAGAAATGTTTTGAATACAAGAATTGTTTCACTAAATTTTTCGATTAAACTGTTCTGCCACCTCATCGTCTCCTTTTCCAAGTATGAATGTATGCGTGTATGTGTGTATATATATACACATATATACACACACATATATATATATATATACATATTTATACATACATATATATACATACATTCGTACACATATATCAGAAAAAACCTTCGCAGGCGCAAGCACAACTCACAGTTTCGTCGCAGTGGGATGAGTGGTATTGACACGAATAGAAAACGAACAAACATTCGTTTTTATTTTATACGTAACAATTATAAGTAAGCAAAGCTATTTTTAGTCGAGAAGTCACAAACCATGAAGAAAATATTACAGTATCTGTCTGAATCCTCGTGTGTCCCAGAAGGAGCCTAGCACATGCCCCAGAAGGAGCTTAGCACATTCCTCAAGGCTATATTCTGTTCTGTACAACTTCAGCAAAGTTTGACAGTAAAATATACATGTCTCTGGGGACCGTGCATCTCTACAAGGATTAGGCCTATTCCTGAACAGTTTCAGCCATGATTTTGATCACGACATAAATTGGCGACCCACCGCCAACCCCCCTAGTCTAGACAGATGAGCAGAGATGAATTAGGGACGGCATTAAACGAGTCCTTACAGATCAAGAAGCGACAGAATATAAGGGCGGGATAAACAGGAGTACCACGAGAAAATCTGCTGGCTAACGGCAACTTCCACGACGTTTCCTCGTGCGAAAATTCCGGAACCAACCCTTCCGGAGATCAAATGCGGATTGCCTTAGTGAAAGGCGAGTGGTCGAAATATTCGGCCACCACGGCCGCTGTAGTGTTTAACATCACTTGTATTGTACATGTTTGAAGCGTTTCCAGTTCTAAAATAAACCTGAGATGACTATTGCACCGTATGTTCATTGAATTTCGTCTTGCATAGTGACTGACTATATAGATAGAGGCACGATTATTTCACGTACTCATCTGGTAGCAGCCTAGACTTCTCAGTCCTATACACGAACTGGGCATTGTTGGTTGTTCATTGGCTTCTAACCATGCGTGCGAGTACCACGTGATTTCACCACGCGTTATTTCCTTATTTATTACTGGTTTGCAGTTGTCAAATGTGTATCAAAACAACTGTTCTCCGATCACAGTAATTACAGTGAAGTATACGTTGTTGACGTTCAACATGACCTATAATCAATACGCGAAATAATCGTGCCTCTAACTATAGATACTATTAGGCGGTTCGGGATAAAGTGAGTACTCAAAAAAGGCCTGCTAAATATCTATTTTCAGTCAACTAGTATATTTCCGCGCGCGAAAGCTAACGAAGGGAAATGTCTAACCTCTCTGGACACGTCACTTGATGTTTGCGCGTGTGAAATAAACTGTGCAGACAGTAGAAACCTATATAGTTTGATCAAAAGAGTTATTAATTAGATAAAACTCAAATATGCCGATTCCAATTGATTTTATTTCAGTATCGTTACATTTAAATAGTAAAATACACGGAATTGCATTCGGAAATGCTCTGTCATCCATACAAGGAGTTAGGTAACTGAAGTTTGTGTTGAATTATATGCAGTAACGGCTAGCGATTTTTTTCCAAGTTTAAAATTTTTTTTAATGCTCACTTTATCCCGAACGACCTATAAACAGTTACGACAAGAGTCTGGCGGGAGAAATGCAACGTTTCCACCACAGGCGCGAGTAATTGAGCGTCGCCTATTAATTTTATTGCTGTGTACTATAAACTAACAAAACGGATCTTTCAATCAGAGCATAGAATTTTTCCATATTTTAACTAGTCTAAGCTTATCTAAACAAATTTAAAATAACGTAAAACTCAATTAAACAAACCTAAACTAATTGTCGCAGGGGAAAGGGAATGCTCACGCGCATGCACTGGGGAACTTTTGAGAAGTTCAGTTGCGTCGTAAACCCGGGGGGGGGGGGGGGGGACACGTCCCCAAAAAATTTCGTAGTTTTTAAGATTTTTTAAGGTTAAGATTTCTTTCAGTTGTATATTAAATATTTTGATGCAGAAACGCTTTAAATAGCAGTATTTTGCACCTTAAAATATAAAATTTCCCGGTGGAGGACTCCTACACACCCCTTTATTACGTAGGTTATATGTACACTTTCTCTACCAGTGACGTCCTCCCCCCCCTCCCAAAAAAAAAAAATCAAATGCTGACGACGCCGATGGAGAAGTTGTTGTACTTATTCCACTAGACAGTATTACAGATACTTAACCTCAAATCTGTCAAATTTTCTGAAGTTATATGCAACATTGTATAAACCAGTATCGCAACATAGTACAAACCAGGCTTACAAGCTATAGCGTGATGATAGTCCGGTTACAAGATGCGAGGTCCGATGTCAACCTGACGGAAGTAGTTCAGCTGAATTCTGGTGACGAGGGGCAACAATGGGACAGGGGTGCAAGCCCGTCAAGGTGGGCTAGGGGGGGTGCTAAGTTACTGGGTAGGAGAGGGGATGGAAGTTGATATCATCGGCTATTTCGCCCCGCCTGCTTGTTTAAGCCCGCTAATTACGTCACCGCCCCCTGCACCTTAATCCGGGCCGGATTATGCCACCCGCATAAACCCCACCTCTGGGAGTGCAGAGAGGGTAGCGTGGGAGATATGAAGAGCTGTGCGACCCGATGGTAGGTACCAGCAAGAGAGTTTTTTCACAGTTAACCGTATAGAACACACTTTTATCATCACTCTAAAAAAACTTCCTAGATAGTATTGGAAGTTTTTATACCATATAATGTATGAGACACTTGCTACACATTATCTAGTACATAGAGCAGTTGCTAAGCATTGTTACCATACAAGTATGATAGCATAAGTAGACATTGTATGTTAAAACGTATAGGAAAGCTACCAATTATGTTTGGGATACGATATTACCATGCGTACATTCTTAACACTACTATACATCGGTGTGGTAAATTTAGATATAATTTTACAGTGTTATTTGAACAAGAATGTGAACACAGAGTGTAACTTTCATGCTTGCTTGGTAATGCGTCTATGCCAAAAGATTCGAAAATATGAGGACCTTTAGTTTTGTGACCATACACGGGTTCATTTTCGTTTCTAGCCTCAAATAAACAATGTCCTAATGAATTAATAATGTGTTAAGTACGAACATAAACAAACGACTTGCACAAGAAAATGTGCTTGAAAATTAGAACCGCCACTAAACGATTCTAGCTCTTGCATGCCAGAGACTCCAACACACACTGGCCAGTCACACGATGCAAGTCGCCTTGAACACGAAGATACGCTGTTTCGAGACGTGTTTGCCTGTCAAATGCAATGCGTTCTTTGATGTGACAGAATACAACACACATGACCTGTTGTTTCAGAAAATAATCCTGCTAAAACAAAACTGGAAAATTTAGGGATATTTGGAATGCGTGGTCATGACACCAGCCCTCAACGGATTACAGAAATTCATAAAACAGCAAAATCCTCGTTCAAAACATGTGGCTTTTTTTTTTTTTTTTTTTACTTTTTGTGAATTTGCATTGCTTGTATTTTTTTGTGTAAAAATAACGGTAATAGTAGCTTTGCACGTCCTAAAACAATGTTAAACTCTAAAGAACTATTAATTTCGTGTGTTCCATAACTGCCGAAAACTATGTGTCTTCCATTTTAACTATCCCAAACATAGAAAACAAACTGAAAAAATTAAAATGGTACCTTGTCGCCGAACATCCGAAGATAGTATTCATAAACAGACCCAACTGCCGCTGTTTTATTGAATTATATTTTTTTCCTTGAAAATCTAAACTACATACCAACGCGTTACTCTTAAGAGGGCGTAGTACATAATTCAACGCTAAAAGCATTAATCTAGAACTGTAGATTCTTGAAGTCAATTTGCGAAAATTAAACAACAGCAATCCTAGACAATAGTTTTAACCAACGTTTTAAACAAATTTTTTCCCAGTGTTACGAACTTCTGAGGCACAATCTCTGACGCCGAAACCTCGTGCACTTAACTGCGGCGCAAGAGATCACGCGTAACGAATTAGTAATTCTGGATAAACATTTATTCATAAAGTTGACAAATACCAGGATCTAGGATTGTCATTGAGTATTTTATCCATATTGGCTTCGAAAAAAGTGTAGAAGTCAATGTATGTGTTTAGCGTTTATTTATCTACCACGTACTCTTAAATGACAAATTCACCAAACAAAATATTAAATCAACGGCGGCTCGCAGGTTGTTGCCAGGGAGGGCACAAATTGTAGAGAACTGTATAGTGTTGTGTGCTAGTTGACGATACAGCCACTGACACGCTGGTATGTAAGTGCCGCTTATTACTGACTGACCACAACACGATAAGTAGCCAGTAGATATTTCATGGTCATTGTATAACGCGACGCGTGCACACGAGTGTACAGTTCTCGGCAAATTGTGCCCTTACTGTCAACAACCCTCGAGCCGCCACTGTATCAAATAGTATGTTTCTATGTCGATTTCAAAATATACTTCCCGAGAGACATCGAGTGCTTAATTTTCAGGAACACCTCATATTCGTTGCCACATAGTTCTAACACATATAAGTACATACTTTATTTTTACTTTCAGATGAACGCTGCATCTTCATGATGTTCTGTAAAACTTTCTATACTCCACGAATGTAATATTTTCGTTACCAACCCCAAGTACACGACAAAGACGAAAATAGCAGTGTGAGAACATAAATAATAACAAATTTATGGTAGCCGAAGAGTAATAATAATAATTTTAGAAATTATTACCAAGATATTCAACAGTTCCGTACCTCAAGCTTCTAGGTTATTTTTCGCACTCTTATCTTTGCTTTAAATGAAATATAATGTGATCGTGTCGGATTGAGTCGGACGTGAAAAATAAAATGTAAATTCGTATCATACTGAATGAACATAACGAACAAACGGTCGCATGGACTGCATTATTTTTTTCACTTACATGATTTCTGTGTATTGAATTTTACCAACAGTGGGAAACTTTAATATTTACTAGCAATAGAGTGCGGTCTATGTTAACTGCCTGAGCTGAAAACGTTCATTCAAATTCGAAATCAAACTTTAAGACGTTATACAATTTGACAGTAAGGTTTTTTTCTACTACGTAAACATGTTGCTCCACCTAAAATTTGCAACCTCTTTATTTTACTAAATTAATTAATTTACAATTTAAATACATTTTTTAACTTAAAGAACTAAATTGGCCATAAATTAGTACAATAGACTTGATTTGATAATGTATACGAAAAGTGACAAATACGCAAGCTGTCAATAGTTTTAAGTTAAACGTATCAAGTCAATCACAAATATATATATATACCAAGTCAAAATAATTTTTCAAAAAATATGTAACCAAACATTTAAAACTTGTTCCCAGCGAGGAATACGTTATTGGCGTAGTGTGCTGACAGCAATCATATTTCTTATGTCTATCGTAAGAATTTATTAAATACTTTGTGTACAGTATTGTGTATTTGGTGTCATAAATATAGTTTCAGTGATATTTTAGTTATGTTGGTAACAATCGGCCAAAGAGAAATCTTAAAATATTACTTACGTGGACTATTGATTTAAAAAAAAAACACATTTCAGTTCGAGCGAAATACCAACTACAAATTCGTATCAGATAATTGAATTTGATTTCAATCGGATGAAAATTTTACATGACGAGTACTGTGGTCAGTTAGGATTTTATTATCACTTTGGCAGTGGCAACTACAGACGCAATGTAACACAGATATACGAATGATTTGTCAACACAGAATAAACATCTTATCACAAATTTGAGACGATAACAATTAATATGAACAGTGTAAAATAAAAATTTTGTTTAGTAAAAAAATACCACGCTGCGGACAGGATTCGAACCTGTGCGGGTAGAACCCATTGGATTTCAAGTCCAACTCCTTAACCGCTCGGACACCGCAGCTCATGAACGAGTACACTACACAAACAGTTTTATCAACGCGTAACTTTCTTTAGTTATCAAAACACGTTCTCAAAATTACCTGATATATACGCGTATAGCAATAAAAAACTTAAGCTATACGGATGAGATTGCTGCGTGATTTGAGAAATTAACCAATTTATATGCATAGCCATTACATCATAGAGAAGCGTTTTCTTTGCAGCCATTTTAATGTGACTTACATCGGTTATCATATTATTTTATTCCTGGACAATATAGCGTATTTGTTTCTGTAATAAGAATAGTTTGAAATTTTCGAAGTTACAAATATCTGGAGAAAAAAAATCCGTATATGTGTGTGTGTGTGTTTTAGGGGTTTAAAAGACATATACTATGTTGAGGGTAAAACTTCTATCCAGAATGAACCTGGAGTGGAGTCAACTCGGAGTGAATGTGTAGCGAACGTAGTAGTGCTTTCATAGTAAAATTCCGGACTGGACTAAGCTTGGACTGGATTCAATATTGAGCAAACCTAAAGTGAAAGTGGACTGAAATGTGTTTACAGTAAAATTTTTTATCCTGATTTTCATGTAAACACGGACCGAATCCGAATCTAGAGACATCTCTTTCCGAAACATTGAAATACGGAACAAATGACAATCAGAAAAGTAAGAAGCGATTATTATGTTAGATATTTTGTTTGAATTTATCCGTCGGAATATTTTTTAAAATATTTATTTGTCACTTCCCATTGCTTTTATAACATAAAACAGTTTTATTTAGCTATCCCAGGACCATTATAACCTTTACATAACCGAAGAAACGATTCAATATGGCGACCGCTTCGTCTTCGTTCAGTTCAGTCCGATAGGTAAACTTTTCACTCCAGATTCTACAGTCCAGTCCACCTCGCCGACTGGACTGGGTTATTCACTCCACTTCTGCTTCATTCCGGTAGGGAGGTGTTTAAAGTAACATTTGAATCAAGATTCTTCAGTTCACTCCTCTGGATTGAGATGTTACTCTAAACGTAGTAGGTGATTGACGAAAAGTGTTTATGATAAATATTACAATCCGTATTGAAATATAAACAAGAGCGAAGTTGGAGTCAACCTGGGCTGAAAACATCATAATTAGAGGTACGTAAATTTCGCAGATACATTCCAGGTCAGGTTGAACGCCAATTATGTATACTTCATTGTCATGTCTGTGACTTGCTGGCGGCTGTTACGAAACGCGTTTCACTACTGCAAGCCAGTAGTAAATAAGGAAATAATGTGAAAGGGCTATCGCTTGCTACCTGCTTGTATGGTTATAAGCCAATAGATAATCGATTGTGGCCAGTAGGTGTATAGGACTGACAAATCTAGGCTGCTGCCAGATGAATCCGCGAAATTGACGTACCTCTAATAATAATACGACCGATCGGCGACGATACGAAGCAGAGAAAAGATGAACGAACAATAATTGTTGCTCCAAATAAGGTTTTTTTTTTTTCCACGAGACGTTTTACTTGTTTTCTTCAGTTTCGCTGTACAAATACTTGCCTTCAGGATTTTATATTTAATTATAATTTATTTGTTAACCTAACCACTGCAGACAACACATAACAATTCAATATGGCGGCAGCTTGGCCATGAGCAATTTATTTTCAGTCCAGTCTGTGTTTACAGAAAAATCTTAATCCGGATTCTTCACTCCTTTCCACCCCAAAATGTGGAGTGGATTATCTCGCTTCCCTCATACTTCAGTCCACAACAAAATGTTTATAGTAAAATCTCAATCTGGATTCCTCAGTCCACCCCAGCTTCAATCCGAATTGAAATTTTACCATAAACGGCCTAATATTTCTGACAGGCGTGGTGTGTTTTTAAAAACATAGAAAGATAGCTTGAAGTAGGTTTCATTTTAAAATAAAATACTAGCTATCCCGTAGCGGCTTCGTCCGCGTGTGCTATAGCAAAGAGTAACTAACTTTTATTTACGTATTAATTGATGGTGTGACTATATTCTCTGTATATCTTTAAAAAAATATGAAATATGAAGCTAGCTGTTAAATAATACAACAAATATAAACAGCCTTATCCAGTCCACTTCACTGAGCGTACTTTAATTGCAGAACCCCTTTGTTTTTAATTCTCTATGATAATCAATAATTGTCTTTTGTAGAGCAAAAAACATGTCGATTGCAACTTTTCAGTTATTTTTCCATGGTCAATATCCACTTTTCGGGAATTCTGTAACATTTGACTACTTTTCACATCCGTAAGTGTTGAATTTCGAAAAATCCTAAGTTCTGTTTTTAGATATTTACGTAAGCTTCATTTTAAAGCAAAACCACCTCGATATCTCAAATGGTTAAGGAGATACGGGTGATTAACTGGAAACACTTTTCATTTCTTTACCGGCTTTCAAGGATGAATTTTGAAATTTTTAGACATTTACATGAGCACCATTGTGATGCAAAGATCACCTCGATATCTTAAGTGATATAGGATTTATTGAAAACACATTTAACGGCTTTTCACCCCCTTAATTTCCGAATTTCGAAAATTTACGAAATATATACTTGCTTAGGCAATGTTTATAAGTCAAAATACTAACAATATATCATCAGGTGAAAGAGTTATCGAGAATTTCGCGAAAACACGTTTTGTCCCATTTCACTCCTTTAATTTTCGATTTTCGAAAAATCCTTCGTTAGCGGGTGCCTACGCCGTGAGGGGAAGCTAAGCTGAAAACTTCACGTTTCGAGGTCCAGTGGTTTGGGCTGTGTTGATGACTGAGTGGGGTACTTAATATTATATAGAGAGGTTAGGAGTAAGTTTAGCTGTTTCGCATGAAACGAAACACGCGTGATGTGTTGCATCACCCTTCTTTGCTAATCGTACTGAATGATAGTCGTAAAAAAACGCGCTCACTCTTCTTTATAAAAGCACATATTTTTTATTGCTTGTTAATTTGTCCCAATAAGTCATGATTAACTCGTACTTAGGGACTGTACATACATTGTTCAGTTCACGGCGTCTGCAGATTGCAGTAACACTTTACTTAAGGTAGAAGAAAGTTAAATATATTGCACAAATTTTACTTAATTCTAATTAGTGATCGATGCATACCTTTATGATCTACATTACATAAACAAATTAACATATACCAAACACAAAACAAATATTGCACTTAACTTTGCACTCTGTAATAATCCGTTTTTTTTTAAGTTCCTAACTGCAGATCACTTATATCCCATTAATTAGATAATATTTGCTTATAGACTAAGAGAACAATTGTGTGTTTTTGATTGGTGACTAACAAGCGGTAATTAATCTTATATGTAGACTAAAAATCATAAAGGCGATCACAACTCGACCATTATAGCAATATCCAGTATAGCAACTTTACTGTTAGTTCTTGTATACTTTTCACACAATTCAGACGCTTGAACTACAGCACATTTGTGGCTTCTTTTGTTTCTTTAGAGAGTCTCTTATTAAAGTTTTATATTATTATATTTTTAGGCCCCTCACACCGTATTTAGCAGTTTTGCCCCGAACAGAATTTTTATGCAACAACCCTTATGCCAGCTATTTCCATTTTAGACAGTAATACGCTGAGGCCTACAGTATCGAATGCCTTTTTTTAAATCGATAAAGAGTCATATGGTAAGTTTGTTATCGTCAAGGCTTTCATAGGATGCTAATGAGGTTTAATATGCTGCAGTTTGTGTGCCTGCATTTTCACGAAAACCATCTTAATCTTTATAGAACAATTATATAATGCCTATTTTAATAAATTTTTCAAATACTTAAGAGATAACAGGGAGAGTAGATAATTTGTCTCTACTTACTAGGGTTTAACGTACTGTGCTATTGTGGACGTTCGCCACTGCAATATTCTATCGTCCCAGAAATTTTAGAAGCATTCGAAGACATTGCATTACATTGGATTTGTTGTATCGCCTTGTTTGAATACAGGAACTACTTTGCAATTTATTATCTGGAAACAGGCCTTCACTAAGAGTTTTGTTAATAATAGCTACTAGAGCAGGGATTATTAAATGTGCTATTTGTTTCAGAATTTTGCTGGTTAAGTTGTCCTATCCACAGCTGTCGTAAATTTATGTTTCATTAATAATGATTTTCACTTCTTCGGTATTAGTTAGTTTTAGACACAATGTTTTATCAGCCTTATGAATATTAGCCGATGGAATATTCTCATTGGTCGAGAACTTCGGTGCCAATTAAGCCATAGTGTTTGCAATGTACTCATTTAGTTTGCTATATATTTTGTGATACACAACCATAAGCTATGGTTGTGCATCACATATGGTGTGCGGAGCGCTTAAGTAATGGCTTCTTTGGTGAGTGATGACAAGTGAGTGCTGCTGATCAACGGCATCGTCCAGCACGAACTGAGAGGTTATTTAAACACGTTATGGTACTACATATCCAGTGACGATGTTCTAGACTAAAGAGCGTGTGGCGACGTCAGCATGAGCATGAAGCCATATATGAATGTTTATTATAACTGGTTCGATTTCATTATCTGAAAACGTTTGGTAGTCAAATTTTTCAACTTAAAGATAGTGAGGTCAGTTACTGATTACAAACGTGAGTGAAAGAAGTTATTCATTAAGTCATAATTCAGTGTTTAAATATAACAGTTTTATCGGCCACACAATCAGATATCACGGCGTATTAAGAAACTAGGAAATGAGTGCATGAAATCGTATTGTTTTATTGCCTTCCACTTTGCAAGAAACACTTTTTAGACTGGGTTAAAAAAATTTACTTTATGAAAACAATACATTCCCGCAAATCTCGCGGTATGCAATGCGTAAAATGTTTTTGAAATGGGAGCCAGCAAATGCAAAATGTTCTACATACCTGTAAGTATAAACAGATACGTTATTAATTAAAGTATTGATGGACCGATTTCACCTGCAAAATTTCCGCTCTGGGGTCGTTTTGTAAAGAAAATAGATAACATTCGTCGAGTATTTGAAACGTCTTATTCAATCTTTTGAGAAAATATCTGACTTTCTTCATTACCCCGGCGGCCAATCAAACACTTTAAGGTGTTTAATGTATCTCCACAGAGTCACAAATTATCACCGGTTTCCAAAACGTCTCACATTTACGGGTTAGAGTGAACTGTACATATCGGATTCGTGGAGATAACTCAGCTCTTCTTCATCACTCGCAAAAAAAAAAAAAAAAAAACTTTTTCCATTTATAAAATCTTTTTCGCAACTATGTCAGGCGCACCTTCCCTTTCTTCTTTAGCCCTACTCCATTCGCACGCGCGGAACGACCAATGAAACGCGCGTGTTTGATTTGCAGAGAGAAAAAAAGTCCACTCGATGGGGGTGAAAATAAAAAAAAGAAGAAAGAGAGAGACTGCAAGGCCCGTGAATAAGATTCCAAATGGCATTTTCTCCCAGTGTGTAACTCTGTCTCTGTCGCACCCCTGGGTGCGTGTACCTGCTACCTAACGAGTGCGAGAGAGACAGGGAAGGCCCTGCGCATTCAGCTTTTGTGCAGTAAAATTTCCGGCCCCAGCTCGCAGGGATTTGCTACATTTAATACGAGATTCAATTTACCAAGTCACCGAGCTCTCCAATTCGCCACCCCTCCCCTCCTCCTCATTTCATCCCCTCCCCTCTCGTCTCACGTCCCATAAACACCCTAACCCTCCTCCCTTTCATGAAATTCTGCCCCCTTGTGTAAGGGCCGTATCGAAAACGTAAGGCACTGTTGTACATATCATGCTCTGGAGTGTGACGCAATATTTGATATTGACAACTACACAGCACATCTAACTTCATAACTAATTTAAACTATCTAAAACTGATGTGATTTCCAAAGTAGTTAAACCTAAAAAAAAATAAATACATGACACTGATTGATGACTGTTTACTACGACTTCTTTGGACCGCTGGGTTCGCACAGTAAATAATACGCGTTTGATTACATTAAGTGTTAAGAACAGCCCCAAAAAATGTAATTATTACTGAACGTAATTTTTATGAACGAAATTGATTTTCGATTGTATCTTGGCGAGAAAAGAAAACACGTAGGTCATTAAAAGGTTATATAAAATCGTAACGTTACTTTTGCAATTAAATGTTTGTGTTGGAAAATAATTATTATTTATTTTATTCGTAAATAGTTAATAGACAATGCTATAAAAAACTTAGTTATTCGTATTTTAAAAAACATATTTCAGCAATACATTAAAAAAGGTAATCTACCAATTTAATAACGTAAGACAACAGCGTTATATCTCAACAGCAAATGAGAAATTGTTTTGCCATGTTTTCCGTCAAATGCTGTGGAAGTCAGAAAAATAAATTTTTCATGAGAACAGCCTAGTTATACGATTTAATTAAATTAGAACAATGTATAGCGCTCTAAGAATAATTTGTAAATTAATCAGCTTGTAATAATGAATATGTCATGATTCCCCAGGAACACATCCGCAGTATTTGACCAATGTTTTCAGGTTAGAATATAGCATAGGGCAACCTGTAGTGCCCCTTTCTTTGTACGGGCCACTCAATCTGCATGTTAATTGCTTCTACCCTGGTCTTTCGCCGCCATTTGCGCGTACTGTACTGTGGACACATTGCAAGAGCAGAGGGGAGAGAAGAGAAAGAGAACATCTGTTCCTTTCTCACGTTCCCCAGTTGCATTATTATCATCCCCCTCCCCTCTCAACAAACTCACCCAAGTCATTTCTCAGCCGCAATTCAGTTTCAATTTAATTTTTCTTCTTCTTCTTAATTTTTTTTTCTTTCGATTTCCCGGCTTATACGTTCTGTTAACTGTGACATCAACTAGTTCTAGTTCTTGAAGGAATTTACTAACTTTTAATACACTTTTAATACAAAACATTCCTTTGGCAGTATCTACCCAATACTATTTGAATTTAATAACGCTTCCATCATCGATGTAAGGGAAGAGTAGCTTTCTCAAATATTTGTGCTAATGTGGTATTCATGAACTACTTTTATACGTAAAATAAACGTCTGTAGTGACTTTTCTAACGCCACTGAAGAAAAAACATAAATATATACATACATATCGTAAACGGAACAAAAAAACAATTATAAGGTAATTACGGAAACAACGAAATCACAAATGCAAAAAATAACACTTATTGCGGCCCTTCATAACACTGAGTATTGTAAAAATACTGTAAAACTACATTTAAAGTGTATCGGTTAAGTTTGTCAGTAAAATATTTTGACCGATATAATTACAGATTAAATAAATAAAGATGTTAGCCGTAGAACTTTAAAAAAAACTTTGCGTGATTAATGTTTACGACCTAAGTATCATCTGAGTTGGTTATATATAAGTAGTGGAAATCGTACCACGTTATTATAAATGTGAATAGTGAATTGTGTTTCATTTCGTAAAGTATATGTGATATTGCAATGCATACAAAGTCGGTGCGCTTATTTCAGCAACGGAAGGGAATTGAAGACTGCAATTGTTGCTGACAGCCCCACTTAATTTAGCATAAGCTCGGACTAGCATAGTTCTTCTCCACAGCTGACAACGAATAAAGTGAGAGTAATATACAGCGGGAAAAATTGACTGTTTGCTACGTCCTAATCTCGTTTATAACGTTCCCAGTGTTCTTATTTCGTTTGTTTTGAAATTTAGCCAAGTAAATAATAATTCTGGAACGCTTATACTGATCGTTTGTTATTCGTCTGTTGTTACTTTTAATGTCGCAAGTTATCGTCATCATGTAAGGTGCAACATGCTAAAGCGCTTTGGTGACTTATTTGGCACTAAGTATATTCGCGACGTTTTACACTCTCTGCAAATAAGTTCATACAAATGTTGTTCAATGAAGTACTATAGATTGCATTCAGATACTTATCTATCGTTGTATTTTCTACCTCGCGCGGAAATAGCCACCCCAGCAACATGTCTTCCGCGGTGAATAATTAAGATAAACAAATGTTCCTGGTATCTCAATTGGATATAGTTATGCAGAAGGGAACCAATCAACAAATTACAAAAACGGAGATATTCAAGGTCATAGTCTACTGTGTCCGTATAAACCTTGTAAACCCTGTTTTTTTTCCTCTTTTTTTAATTCAAATATTTTTATTTAATTTAATATTTGTTCTTTTATAGGATATACTTCTTACCTTCTTCTACTTGCTATGATTATCTAAAAATAAATTACTTCGTGGATTGGTTCGGTTCTGCACAACTCATATCAATTAATGGGATCGGCACGTACAATTGCAATAAATTGAAAGTCGAGTGAATATTTTTTCTGGCAAAGTGCCTGAAGTCGCTTCCTGTGACAGCCGGAGGAGTGACCTTGCTGCAAAGAAGGCGATTAATGGATATGTAGTTAAACATAAATCGCTTCGCGGTTCTTTCCGTTTCACGGAAGACGGCAATGTTTGCGAAAAACCGCTTGGCACCCTCTTTGGGCTCTCGTAAGCAAGTATCAATAAATAAGTTGAACTCGCGGCTTCGCGTCTATCCCTCACGCGACTACCATCCTCGGGGCTTCACAGGCGAGTCCCTTAAGAGGGCGTGGTTCATAATTCAGCGCTAAAAGCATTAATCTATAACTGTAGGTTTCTTGAAGCCAATTTCCGAAAATTAAACAATAGCAATCGTAGACAATAGTATTAGTCAACGTTTTACACAAAATTGTTTCCAGTGTTACGAACTTCTGAGGCAGAATCTCTGACGCCGTAACCTCGTGCATTTAAGAGTGGTTTATAGGAAGGCGGCTACTGAGAATTCGGCGCAAGCTGCACAAAATACGTCTAGCCTGGGCGGAGTTTATCTTGGGGGGAGTGGTCGACTGGAGCGCGTAGTGCCGAAAAGATGCCTGTGGAGGGGATGGGCTTGGCTTACCCTCCCTCACTCCTTGGTCATTATCTTCTGAAGACGGCACGGG
>PNEQ01119843.1:0-19885 GCA_003012365.1 Medauroidea extradentata
GTTGGCACCAAAGCCTGGAAAATCATCAGAGGATTTGTCACACACGTTAGAAGATGAATCATCGGAACCAGAAAGCACTTTAGATTTCGGCGAACGAAACATATTTCCGACAACAGAGAATACTTAGCCCTCTGAGAACCGGACTAGCAGGAGCATTCGAGAAACACAACCTGCTCTGGCGAGCGCTTGAACTACACTACATACGTAAACTATATTTTTGTCGTTAATAGCAGACTATTAGGTCGTTTCTTGAAGCTTAAACCATGCAGTATGCCTTGATTTATCAGACGGCTCCCAAGTTAAGATTTTATTCTGAGTAAATTGGATTTTATTGCTGGGCAAACAAACTACTATCCACATATATACTTTTCGGAATTTAAGGCTTACTAGATTTTACCGCATAAACTTTATTTAACACAATTTCACGACTTGAACGCATGTTGATGTCGTTCGTGTGTCACGTACATTAAAATGTACAGTATCGTGACGTCACAAGGACATCAACATGGCGGTTCACATTTTTGTCGCACAAAACCGACTGCTCATATTATTTAAGTTTTTCTGAAGTCGGCCTTGGTTGATCGCTTCGGCTACTGGCCGGTCATAAGGGTCAGGCCCACATCCGCGTAGTGTACTTTATGTATCAGTGTGTTCGTGATTACACCCATCTTACATAACTGTGCAATTGTTTTATTTCACTCACATAAGTTCAGGTGCTTCGGCCTCCTCCGGGGCATAATCCGCTTTGAGTGTTTTTTTTATTATAAGTGTGTACTTTGCTTGTGTGACGGGGTGTGGAGGGAGCCCCAAATAACCCTCCCCAGCATAACTTACTCAATACTCAATACGTCGGTCTAGGTGAGAGGAATCAGTCACGTGGTCGTCGACCGAACACCCTGAGAAAGAGAGTCCCGTGTCCGCCCGGGTTAGTAAATTATTGATGGACTGACGCCCTTCTAGCAAAAATTCGCCATCATATTCAACTCGCCACCATTCCTATTCCTCCTCATACCACAGGCCATGTCAGAGTGTTCCCGCTTCTGAATTTCAAAGTTGATAGTATGTGCTGTTTGTTTTCATATCATGTTTCTATTGTTTTCTCCAGCTGTTTCGTTCATTAATCGCTTAAAGATTTTCTGACTGCAAGTGCTGACTGCATGTACTGTTTTGTTTGTTGAAAAGCCTTGATAGTAGAGCCTGCCTCATACAATGCTTAAAAGTGACCGTCTGTTTTACCAGTGGGTATAACCCAAGGCAAGGTCAGATTCTCAGGCAGTTTATATAGAAGAAATGGATCATTCCTCCTCGTACGTATTCACATGATACCCGAAGTGCAAACAGGAAACTGCTGTTCAAGATGGCGTTCACTTCTAGAACCACCACCTCAAGCTGTGTATATTTATGAATGCGAAAATGTGATCTTGTGAAACACTTTTGTACATCAACTCATTCATTGTTGTATAAAGAGTTAAAATGTTCCAAATAAATTAATAAACATAACTTGGAAATAAAGTTTGTCGTATTGCAATATGTATGTATCTGTGTCCTTGCAGCTATACATTGAACAAGTTGTAGAGTGACCTGGCCTCACCAGCCATGTGTTTTCCTTTTTTTTTTCTTTTCAATTTTGATGTTGTTTACTCGACCCCAGTGTTAGTATAACACTGACCACAGTGCCAGCCCACGAATAAGAGCCCCCAACTCACTAAGGCAGCAACCAGTCACTTTGGCTTAATTTGATATTGTGTGCAATGTGAAGTGAAGTCCCACATTTCGTAAGTTGCCCGGTCAAAGTGGCAAGCCTGTCCGGCTTTCTGAGTGCAAGTGTATTGTTTGTTTGCCGAGATTTCATCATTTTAATCAAATAGTGTCTTTATTCGGTATTAAACTATAATTTCTAACATCAAGATCTGTGGATGAACTTTAGTCCTGCGAGGCTATGGAATGCCATCCTGAACCAAGAAACTATCAGTTTTAAAACAAATCATTTGTAACTAATCAATAATTATTGCGGTGGTCTACGTAGGGCTAGTGTTAGCTTAATTATCATAATAATTATTAATATCAGTCAATTTTGTCGTAGAGAGTTCAGACTATACTGTATCCATTCCAAGGTTGCAGCAGAAATAAACACTTTCACAGGTAAGCTCTCGATCATTGGTTGGCTGGTTAGTTAACAGTGTCGTTGCGGCAGGAAATAGGTCCTACGATAAATTTCTGTGTTTTAGTTCGGGATAGGTAATTTTATCGTTTAGTTGTGTTTTTTAATCCTCTGTAATGAAATATCACACTGTGCGCATGAAATACTATATGTGCATAGAATGGATTAACTACGACTTTCATGACGACGCCACGTCCATCGTGATTCCATTTCCTCTACAGCGAGGCGCGATTCCGTTTCTCCACTTGTTGCCGGTCGACAGCTCGCGAGACACACGGAGGTGGTGCGGCGGTTTGTTGCACAGCCAATGTCGTTCAAGCGCGCAAACAGGCGGAGTGACACAAGCTGCAATCTTGGAATGGATAGAGTATAGTCTCATTTTGTTCAGCTATGTATTTCATGAATTTTATCTAAGTAACTTGTTGATGTAAGTTAAAGGCGATAGGTCACATTTCACGTTTTCAGTTTTGGATAAGTTTGATCTTTGTGGATGGCCTTAGGCGTGTGACAGGTTGATGCCTGAGGAGCACGTGAGGTAGGACAAAGGCCTTGAATTATGGGAATGTTCGTTACTAAGTTTCCGGCGACGGCCGCAATGTATCACTCCGCCAGTGGCGTATAATTTTATGTGAACATGTTATTTTTAACGTAATCTAGAAATTTATGTAATAAGTATACATTGCCAAGAGTCGTACATTTTGAATTGAGAGTTCTGTGCAGTCCGTGTAGAGCATAGTAATTAAAAGAGAGCAGAAGGGATATGTGCGTTGGGTTGGAGGCTATGGCACCCCTGGTCAGCAGCGCGTGCCCTGGGCTCTCCCCAGTTCTGCTTGACCCGCTGTGAGATGAAGACATGTTGGGACTGCGCTCGCGAGATAAAGGGTTAACCCACGTGGCTGGGTGGACTACGTGATGGCGAGGGCCATGTGCTTAAGTTGAATTGCCTTTGTTTCTTATTTCATCTCTATTTATTCTCCACTTGATAGCTGTTATAGTATTTTACTTGAGTGGCGCGGTAACTTTGGTACGAGTTTGCTGAGGCATTTGGGCATGATGTGCGCTGCGCTGGCCTGAAGGAATGCTTTTATTTGTAACTCTTGCAAATTGCCTGAATTGCAATAGTTTGTTTTAGTAGCCCACCGGCGGAGCATGTTCCTTTGTCTGTAATACCAAGTAATTTTGCGCCTTAGTAAATGTCATTGATATGAAATCTGACTGTTTAATTTCCGTGCTGTTGCACGCCTTCGTAACCCACAATATACCCTTAGATGAGAGTTCTCTCTCTGCCGCACGTGATGCCATGGTAGTTTGAAGAGACAGCATGAAAACAGTTTTTCTTTGGTAGTTTAGGGCTTAAGTACCACTACAAAGTGTAAAGTGGTTGAGAGGGCACGTAAAAAACTCAAAGTGAAGTCTTTTTCGTTTTTAGAGGTCCGAAAGCATTATTTCATCTTCAAAGTGTGGGTTCTGTAATGGGGAATTATATATGAAAGATGTAGGCAATCACTTAACGTATACATACAGAGAACTAAATTTAATCTCATTCTACAGTCGTGAAAAAACTATTTTGTGTGTATGTGCTTCATGCACTTCAGTTGCACAGTAAGAAGTCAACACTAAATCGTAGTGTTGCAAACAGGTATTGTTTTGGTGTTTTCTGGATTTTCAATTAAGTGAGTAAGTAAAATTATTTCAGTAGTAAACATCATCTCACATTTTAATTCTTATCATATCTCCTTGTCTTTATTACTACTTTCAGAACACTTGAATATTTTGCAGTTATGCAACTTTAGTGCCTAATTTTATGTTTGTTAATGAATATATCACTACAAAACCTTTTTCAGCATGTATACAAATTATCAAAGCTAAAAATAGGACTAACAACAGTGGCACAGGGAAGTGGGGTGTTTGTATTTACATATCACTCCTAAAATAAATTAAACTAAAATTTTAAAACAAAAATATTTTGACTATCTGAATATTAAATATTTGTCTGTGAAAACTGCACCATTTTTCACTAAAAATCTTAACTTTTCCAGGAGAGGACCCCCACACCTCTCTATAGCAAAAAGTGCAGCTCTACAAAATCTCTAGATTTTTTTTTTTTTACATTCTGGGTTGGCAGGTATATACATGCATTACTCAGTCAATTGTACCGTAATTTTTTAGTGACATAATGTACACTAGGCAAAATAAATCATTTTTTCACACTGATAAGTTTCAAATATTTAACCATTTTTCCGCATTCATATTGCCTAGTAGATAATAAGCCCACAAAAATGTTAGCATTCTGATCATGGTAAACAGTAATAAAGAATTATGTAATTTGTCACAGGAAAAAAAAAAACAGCAACAAGAGTTTCAATGCCTAAGAGCGAGTATACAAAATAAAAATGGTTATTTCAACTCCTATGCATACCAAGGCTAAGCAAAAACTTCTCAGTGTTTGCATTTTAAACAAGTGTCACAAAATATGGATTTATCAAAAATGAAATCATGCTCAATATTTTCACATAATTTCTTTATTTTTTATGAAACATTAATTTTCAGCTCAAATCTCCCAAAAATGTAACAAAATTAATATTTTATTTAAACTTCTATTTTTAATACCACCCACGAATTAAATTGTACGGTTATTACTTCAAGTCCTACAGAAAACTACCCAAAATGGAAAAAAAAAACTATAAACTAGTTTACTACTTAGAGCCCACAATTTTTCATGAAAAGAATTCTGCAACATTTGTTTTAATGTATTACTGCACAGTTGTGGCTCATTTGACTGTGCCAACAGGAACAAGGTTACTGCGACACCACACGTCTCTGATTTGCGGGTAGAACCCTAGATGCTGAGAGTTAAAAACAGTGAATCACTGACCACAAAGCAGGGCTGCATATCTGCATAGAAGCCATTGAAAGAAACTATTGCCGAATTCTTTTCACAAAAAATTGTGGGCTCTATTAATACTCTATGCATACATATTACTGTATACAGTATTTTTTTTTTTTTTAAGTGGTAGAACTGATCTTACATGGTTTGAAAGAAATTATTATAACAATTCTAAATATGTCTGAAGTAAAATTATTAAATAAAGTAGTTAAAAAAAATTAACGTGAAATTTTCATCAACAGTTTAAAAGCCTTTGTGCTTTTTATTGGTCTGGTGCCATTAGCCACAAAGATTTTCCTGTTACAGCATTAATTCCTAGTGGTTTCCAAGAATCACATCAAAAGTTATAGTACATACGTAATATAAATCTCTGTTGCAGAAAACTCCAAATTTCAGGAGGTCCAACGGTGTCCAATATTGGTCTCGTAAAATTGCTGCCTCATAATATTGAGTACTTGTAAAATCAGGGTTCTACTGTATTTGAATACAGTTATTTCTGTAAAACAGTGCTCTCATTCACTGCAAGGATGGATTAATTCCCGAGTGGACATTTTCAGCACCACCTGTGCCACCCAGTGCCCGGGGCAGGCTGCTCCCCTGCCCTCTTCCAGATCTGCCCCTGATTCACCACAATGCATCAATGTTGGTTGTCTGTAATCTCTATGGTTTTATCTAAACTGTTCATAATCTCATCGCTACTGGGTTTGAACTGATATGGCTTCCACTCAACCATAACTTGTCTATCATTTGGGTAAAGAACTAAGAAACCGTACAAGTAAACTGCCTAGTGCTAGTACAAGGAGCATGTGAGAGATGGAATGGACACCAGGTTGCCTCAATTTTTTCAAATCATCCACACATTGTGAAATTTGGAAAGTAACAAATTACTAAAGTTTTACATTATGAGTAGGTGAATTGGCTTCTATTGTTCAGTGTACACATTGTATTTTTTTTTTTTTTAATACTGTATTAGCTCACTGGGTACAAGCAGGATGGTTTTGTAAAAACAACATATTTCTCAAATAACTGGATTGTATTTATAAAGTATGCTCAAGTGGCACAACTCTTTTACCAATAATGTTGTTGGGGGGGACATGACCTTCCCGATAACCCCCTTTCCCCTACAAACAGTGGCATCAGTACTTCTCTTATTTTTACCAAAAATTATTTTTTCTTATTTTAGACACAAAATGTGACTAAATTTGGCTCTTATGAAATGTTTTTATCTCTCAAAGTTTTCGCGTAATGGCTTGTTAAAGTCATATTTTGCATGTTTCCATTTTAACGACTACACTAAAACCAACTGATGTACCAAACTAAAAAAAATCACAGTGGATAAAGACATTGCTGGCTACAATGACATGCTCATAAAATTAAATAATAAAAATTATTTGTATTTTTAAAAAATGCTGAAACTAAAAATAAACATTTTAAAAAATTTAATAAAATTTTTAAAAATACAAATAATTTTTATTCTTTAATTTTACGAGCATGTCATTGTAGCCTGCTATGTCTTTATCCACTGTGGTTTTTTTTGAGTTTGGTATATCAGTTGGTTTTAGTGTAGTCGTTATAACGGAAACATGTAAAATATGACTTTAACAAGCCATTACGCAAAAACTGTGAGAGATAAAAAAATTTCATAAGAGCCAAATTTAGTCACATTTTGTGTCTAAAATACGAAAAAAATATCTGGTACAAATACAAAATAAAATAATGAATATGAAAATGCGGTAGACCGTGCCCTTAACTAAGTGAGGTTTGCACATTTGGGAGGGCACTGGTTTTATTCCTGGCTATTCTGATTTCGCTTTTCCGTGGTTTCCCGAAATCGCTCCAGGTGAATGCTGTGATGATTCCGTAACAAAGGCCATGGCCGACTCCTCTCTCAGCTTCTGTCTTTGAACAAAGTTGTGTGTCACCGTCTCTAATGATCTCGCTGATGACGAGATGTATAGCCCACTTACTTACCACTTCATTTAACAGTATGCTACCAGTGCTTGTGCTGTACATGTGAGACAGATTGTTATACCAGAAGACTTCAGAGTGCATTACATGTTTGTTAAACAGATTCCTTCAGAAGTCTCTTGCATTACAGTTCTATAATTACAAAATAGAGGTTATAATACACAACTATGCTTAGAAAGACTATACTCACACTTTCTGATTACTTTGGGTTCTGAACCCCTCTTCTAATGAGCAAATATAAAAACACTTTAAATTTGACAACATATCTTCACCAGAATGGCTACCTCTTTTACTCAACAAAAGTACAAGATTTTTTTTTCTCTGTAAATGCAATACTATATTAGTAAATGTTTAAAGAGGTACCATAAAAACTGAAGGACAGGGTGATTTTACTCATAAGTTAATGAGAAATAAAAAAGATTCTTTGTACACAAATAAACTAATGATTTATTAACACACTTTCTTAATGGACTATATGGAACTTAAATAAATTTTAGGAATTCTTAAAGATATTAATACTATTTTACATAAAATACAGGTGAAAAATTATTACATATGATTAGGTAGTTGCCATGGATAAACATCAAAAATTTAACTGTATTTACATACAAAGGCCCATTTCATAAAATTACAAAAAATCACATTGAGAAAAATGCATTACCACTGGCAGTATACCCAAAAATAGGTTTGTTAACACATAGCATTTGTTCTGTGCCAAAAACAACAAATTAATTACTTAACATTGTAACAAGATAAAATACACCTCCAAAAAAATTATACCTACATAACAATCTGCACTTTGTAGACCTACCAATATGCACTGTCATACATCATCCATTCGTAATGTGTTATCTCAAAGACCATTTTGCATTATTATAAACACTGATTATGTAGTGAAACATTATTCATACAGGTTTTTTTATTTTTAATTTAGAAGATAAATATTTAATACATATACCTCTTTTATAAAATAGAGTAAGTTTTAATTTTTATAAAGGTGCCCAGCAAACCTTAACTAATGTAATGTTGTTATATTGTATTATTAAAGTCATATGTCATTTTGACATTACTCACCAGAATACAGGCACAGGAAATGAAATTATTGTACTGTAGCTGGTGTATTTGGCAAGAAAGCTAACAAAATAAATATGCTTGCAGTAACAATCTAACTCCTGCCCGAGGACATTGAAAGACCCTATACATTATAAAATACTTTACCATTCTTATTTCACTTTTTTTTCCCTTAACTTTAACAAATATTCCTGTACCATGTGCAAATCTAAAAGATATTATGGTACTTCTTTATAATTCACTAGGCAAATTTGTCTATCATTAACATAGTTTATTTTGTGTGGTAGACATTACGAAAAATCTAATGCCCACTGTTCAACCAAGATACAATATAAATTTTGAAACATAGCAACAGAAAATAACTGAGGAAATGCACTTTTATTTTAGTCGTGTGCCACACGTCCCAACTAGGGCTGTTTGATATCATAAATTGTGATAGCAATATTAAATTCAACACTATACTCTGTATTTTTGGTATATCGATGATATTGATAACATCGTAAATTCTCGGTATGCACACTCTGGTGCTCAGTGCGGCGACGGTCTCTTTCAAAACAGCTATCGACTCAATTTTTTTTTTGCTCAGTTCGTAACCTCTTAGCCTTCTCTAGTTGACTTCTATTCTCTTGCTTCCCCACACCTGCGCAGTTATTAAGCTCTGGCCAGGTTTAACTGGTGTGCTTGTGTCTGGCCATTCGTTCACTTCTTCTCTGTTTCGGGTTCAGCTAACACGCAAGTTCTCTGCACCAAGTAACGTAGTGTGTTAGACTGGGAGCTTGTTCCCTACGACGTGCAAGGCAGCTGCCGTCATGTGTGTTTAGTGTAATTGTTTTATTCTAGCCATTTTTTCTAAATTAATGATTTTTGGATGCAGTCTAGTGAAAATTCCATTTGGTTGTAAATTATGCTAGGGATAGGTTTGCTCGTCATTTAGTGTATTGTTTGGTTTTCGTAATGTGTTTCTTGAATCACACGCTGTGATGACACTTTGTCTTAAAGCTTTCGTAGCTAGGCATTTATTTTAGGTAGTTGTAATGCCAATTTTCCTGATAAGAGACTTGCAACAATCAGATTGGAGCTCGTGGACGTGTCATGATTAATAAACTTTTTATGAGGTAGCACTTTTGAATTTTGGACCATTTGGTTTTCCATGCAGCGCACATAATTTTGATGCTGTTTGTATTGGGTGCATTTGTCCTGATAGAGAGACTATTTAAATGACATGATCATTAAGTGAGCTCACTAGTATATCTCTATTAATTGTATTCATAGTAAAATTTTGTGAATTGCTTATGAGTGTAGGAACACAATTTTGTATTGTCAATGTAAGTTTCAAGATTGTATTGTTCCAACTCAACTTGATCCTAACATGTATTTATTGTCTATATACTGGGGCGGTTAATTTAAAACATTGTAATTATATAATTTGATTTCTGCAAAATTGAAATTTACATCACATGTTTATAAAACCTTGTGACGCACACAAAATAAAAAGAGGAAACCTTCATTATGTTCTTACTTTTTTGGTAAATCCTAGTTCATGAGATTTTGATAACATACAGTAGAACCCTGATTTTACGAGGCCTAATGGTGCCCGAGTATGACATTTTAAAATAGCTGCATCGTAAAATCGAGGACTCGCGAAATGGGGGTTAGGCCTCACAGTGCCCAAGAATGACCTTGTAAAATCAATGACTCGTAAAATCGTGGTTCAACTGTATTGAAATATCGAACAGCCTTAGTCCCAACATGCTTTCTGTATGGTCTGGTCCTACTCATGACTGGGCATTTGCTCGGCATGACCCAGCATTCGTTGAACAGCAACAAAGTTTCATAAAATCATTCAGATACTAATAATATACTGTGTTATGATAAATATAGTTTCGAGTTACATATTCAAAGAGTTACTTGACAGATGGCATCCTTACTGTAAAATACAGAAGTAACGTCGAAAGATAAAAGCTTTGTTGTTTAACGGGCAGAGAGTATGTGGTACATAAATACTAAAACCAGAATTTCAATCTACATGTTTTGAAAGTCAATATGGAAAAACTACATAACAATCACCCTAAATAATTACACTAGCCAACTTTATGAGCATTTACCCAGATAGGTGCATTTGTTAAGGGTCAACTATTCTAACAATTAAATGTACAAGATTTCAGTCAGTGATTGTTCTGAAATAAATTGCTGGAGAAAAATTTTTGTTCAGAATGTTGGCAGCAACACCTATACTCTACGACTTTGTTTTACAAATTGGCTTTAAGAAACCTTCAATTTTAAAATTATGCTTTTAGCTCAGAATTATGTACCATGCCTTCTTAAAGATCTTTCTAACTTGCTTACAGCCATTTAGTTTTAAAGAAGAATTAACGTTAAAATAAATTACTTCTTGAACAATCAATTTTTGGGGCATTACAAGCCATGTTAGAATCAGACCTGCCCAAAGGATGACAAGGAAGGCAACTGCTTTGCAGTGCTTTACTATTATCCTTTTTCCTATGGGACTTTAAGTGGTGACCACATTATTTTATTTATGGGCAACGTAGTTCAAAGTCCAACGCTTGTTTCTGTAGTTATGTTCTTAGAATCCAATTCTTAATTTTTCGTATACAGCAGTCTGGAAAACCCTTTTTTGGCTGTTTTGAGGAACCAGAAAATGATGTTTCTAAACGTGACAAATTTTTAAAACTACAACGACACAGTTTGAAGTGTGTGTTCTGTTCATAGATATGCAAATATAATATGCTTTAAATAGTTTAATCAAAAATAGAATAGTCGTAATTCACAGCAAAGCATTTGAAGCTCAGCTATGAAGGCACCCTAAGCTATTTTTTTAATCAACACAATTAAAACGTAAGTTTTCTTCTTCTGCGATGTTCACTTGCTGTATACAAAATAAGCGTCTGTCTGCTGCTGCACCCATAAACTAAACCAACGTATTGTAAAATGAATCCTCCATTTGTCATGACGAAGACAATTCGGCTTAATACCTCCAGCATGTTCACGAACACTTTGTAAAAATATAGACCTGATTCACCCATACAGTTTCATTAGTTCTGTCATCAGTGTACTTCATTACATTGTAAGATAAATTTTCAATATTATGCAAATATTTTTCATCAACAAATATAACCTGTCTAGCATATATGTAACCAATTCACAAATTTCTCCAATAACAGCACTGATGTTTAGATAGAGCATACGCAACAAGTTTTTATGCCAGAGATTCATTACCACCATTCTGAACACGTAAATATCCTGATCAATTATGTCCTACATGTGTTACACTATAGCAAACACTACTTACTTTCTATCATCAGTGTGACTTTTAAACTAGCTCCACACACACTATTTATTTTGTAGCCCCCTATAACTTCTAAGCACCCTTGTCATAAACATTTCATGTTTTAATAAACCAAACAGAACTGACAAAGTAAAACCACTACATAACAAAACTGAAGGGGCTAAATATTCATGTAACTGTTATAAAAGGGATCTTTGTAATTGGATCAGCAGTTTTTTTTTCTCAGAATTAGCAGCTAATTTAACTTGTTCTTTTATAAATTAACACTGTAAGCAAGGTATCATTGCTTTGAAATATACTAGGCATAGTTAATAAGATCTTCGAAAAAATTAACATAATTGATTTTCTTAGCAGTTACAAATTACAGTAGAACTCCAATTATCCAAACTCTGACCGAATGGCTTTCAGAAAAAAAATTTAAGGCAGAAACGTACGTACACAAGTACTGCGATTCACAAAATAATGATCGCTCCACGCGAAGCTAGTGTAGACACCGCCAATACGCTATATAACATGTAGACGTGCTGCCTTTTCATTTAATTAACAATGCATACAATAATGAAAATAAACTATTTTCCTTCAAAATACATAACATATGTACCCATTTTACGGTAAAACAATCAAATTATCCAAATTTTTTATTAACTGAATAGGGTCCGATCCCAATTGATTTGTTCTATGTACAATATCTCACTTCTTTATAAAGTATCACTCTTATTGTGAAAAATATATTGTACTAACTGTGAGACTTACCAAGTGCTGAATCTTATAATTTCCTTTTTGTAAACGGGTTATGTGAATTTCGTTAAAGTTTTGAATAAATTTCTGTAACACATAGCAAATATTTACAAAATTGTATATGCTGACATTTTTTAATGCCTACGCTGTAAAGAAGTTCTGTGTCGAAGCAAAAATAAGTACATTTTATAAGGAATGGGAAATGCCTTGTTTTACAATTTTAACCAACTACAAACATTGTTATACTGATGTTTTTGTTTTGAAGATGTTCACAATACAGAAATATTACTGCAACTGAGAGTTTTTTTTTTTCCATTGATTATGTTTTGCACCCATTGTTCTAATGAATAATGATTTGGTTTGATTTCCCTAATTTGTTCTTTCCCATACGAAGGAAAGATTGCAAACTTTAACATGACTTACTAGTTTTGTGTTTGCATAATGATGTCTATAGCTGTACACACAGACATGTGTAGATCAGCATCTGTACTGACGAGCAATATCTGGAGAATTGGCCTTTCTTAAGTGCTAGTAGTGCATACTGAAATGCCTAGTCTACTACAGATGGAGGGGTGGTACAGTGCATGTACAGTCTCTCGTTCCTTTGTAGTTTGGCCTCGGTTTAGGTGCCACAGTAACTAACCAGAGTACAAGAAATGAGTTGCATTTTAATGCTATAAAAATTATAAAAAATTTTTTTGCTAAATTCCACCAAAGATAGCCTAAATACATTCAATACATCTGCCAACCTTTGAGAATACATAAAACCCAATTTTTTACTCCCTTGCATTGGTAGACATTCAAGGCTATGCTACAATTTATGTAGCAAAGGCACACACACAGACACACATCAAATGTACATATAAATCGCGTAAGCTACATTTACCACCGCACACGCACAGAAGTTCAGGACGTCTTCATAAAGTGTGTTGGAAATTATGGATGGTATATTATTTGTTCGTGTGTTGACAGCACTAGTAAATATAATTGTTTACTTTGTACATTCGATTTTCGTAATCAATGTGAAAATTGCGATGTCCAACCTCCCCAAATTAATAATTCTTAAATTTCACAAAACACCACGCTTGTTTACATAAACTAAACATGTGGGTAGAAACCAGATACAACTATAGTCCAGTTCATTCCAAATTAATCGATAACCAAGCTCCACACGAACTCAGTAGTATCCTCATTCTGATTGGCTGTGCATGGCGCAGATGCACAGAAAAATTTTACTTTTAAACAAAACTTTCTGTGCCGATCCTGTGCTGTTTTCCTGTGTGCGCATTGTAGCGTGTGGCATTTGGAAACTGTGCTTTGGAATTCCTGAGCATGTGCTATATTCTGTGCTAAATCAATTGTAGCATAGCCTTCAGGCATCACATACACAAAACCCTCGATCTAACGACATTGCACAGTGCCAGGAAATTGTGTAGTTAGATCGCCGATGTTGTTAGTCCAGAGGTAACTAAATTTAACCCCTCCCCCTAAAAAAGAATTTGTGTGTTTTTTTTTAATTTATGTAGAACAATTACAGACTTAAAAAAAAAGTTTTAATTGAAATCATATTTTAGTACGATGAAAAGGCGTCTCCCAAATAAAATGGTACCCCACAATCCCCCACCGTGACGTGCGTGGCAGAGCGGCGCGCTCGGTCTGGTTGTGTGGGATGGGGAGGGGAGTGGTCGGGCTGCTGGCCTTGGCTTGCTCGTGCGCGCATGATTCATCCTGCTTGTCTCATGCGAAGCACATTCAGACCACAGCAGAACAACTCGTATTATTTACGTGAATGTATACGTCAACAATTTTTAAACCTTTCAGTATAGCCATTGCACAAGAACTGTTACAGCCTGTCGCCATTATAAGCATTTACGCGATACTAATAAGAGTGTGTATTAAAGAACAAACATTTAAAAAAAAGTCTGTATTTTTTTAAAAACTCTAACGCCTATTATGAACGCGAATTTAGAGCCACACAAAACGGAAAAGAATGGACTCTTCAAGGTGCTGTCATGTATAATATGACTGAATTACTCGTTGTTAAAAGTTGTAGGCCTATTGGAAAAATCACGAAACTATGCACAACACACCAGTTTAATGCTCTGTACTGTGAATAGAGATGACATGGCTCTCGGCGCGCTGGCTGCAGTCGCTCTTATTGCTCCCCTGTCAAGCAAGCATAAAACAAAAACCTTATCGGCCCACACAGCAACGGGACTGCTGTATTTGCGTCGTAGGCCGTTTTTATGCCGCAGCGCTTTCATTGCCACTTGATGAGTGATCAATACAGCGGAAGTTGTCAAGGTCAAGCCGAGCTCAATTCTGCAGCTAGAGAAAAAAAAGATGAGATAACACTGGATTTTTTTCTTTTACTGACAGAGGGCAGTGCTGGTCCTTTTTTTTTTGCCATGCTGTAATGAGGGCAGAAAAAAACAAGTCGTCTCTTCAGTCCCCATCCCCCTGGGCTATCACAAGACACGAAAACATGGGAGAGAGTTGCCGAGTGGGAGAGGAAAAACAAACATGTGGCTCTGCTTTGTGGCTAGACAGGATGCCAGTTGCACATGACTATCTGACAGTCGGCAGGTCATGCGCGCACACACAAGCACAATCTGGCTTGTTCGTGGGGAAGGGGGAGGGGTGAATGTTTACTGGCTGACGTGGACAGTCAGGAGAGATTGTATCTATGTTAAGCGGCGTGTTTCTTACAGCACAGCACTGGCAAAGGAAATTGCAACACGGACGATTTTCCTTAAATTTTCAATTTTTTGACCCAAATTTTTCACGGTTTCTCAAAAAAGGTTATAAATTACCACTGCTATGCCACGTCGCGTATCAAACTGCATAGCTGAGATAAGGACACTTGGAGGAGTGTGAGGGGGAGCATTAGGAGATAAAGCAGCGTTATTCATCACGTCTCACATATGTCGGTGTTGGGCGGGCGGCCTGCGCACCCGGCGCGTGCTTCAACTCTATTCCAGGCGAAGTTTCTAGCATTTTTAAACTGTTTTTTTTTTTTGTTTCACAGCTGCATATTACTAATTTATGATAACTGCATTATGTTATTGTTTAATTATTTTAAATTAACGTTCAACTGCGATCTATTTCACTTGTCTTAGCTTTGGTAAATTTAAAAATTTTAATTTTTCCACGGTTCCTGGAAATTATGTCGTTAGATCGCCGATGTTGTTAGATCCGATTTCGTTAGATTGGGGGTTTACTGTATTTATATTTTTTTAGGGATGGAACAAAATTTACTGCATGAAAAATGCCACATATATTTTTTTAATTATTTAAACATTACAATTTGGGCATAAGAATTATTGTAGCAAACATGGTGATTAATTTCCATGAAGGTTTTGAGATAATTAGAAGGATAAAAACAGAAGTATTTCCATACTTCAACAAAATGCTAAAAACTAGTTAGAAATTTATTTTTAGTGTGATTTTCACATTATCTCTAGTTGTCAGGTAATGTGAACATAAATATTTATGCCTAAGCCCAAAGGTCTTTGTAAAATTATAATGCTACTTAGGTAATAAGAATAAATTGTAATCTCAATGAAATTTTATGTTACGAATCATAAATGGAAATTTTAACAGAAAAGCATGAAACCCCACCTTAAAACAAAAAGTGGTCCACGTAAATGTCCTACAAAATATAAAAAAACGTAGAACAATTTTAAAAAAATTAATAAATCCACTTTGCTCAAAATTTTTTGTGAAATATACATTTTAAGTGGAATACTTATAGTATCTTCAAAATTAGTCCATTTAACAAATATTTTAATTTCATCACTTACGGTATTTTTCATGTAATTACTGTGGCTGTAAGCTTAGTAAGCAGAGCACGTAAGAGGAGGTAAAATGTGAAGAACCATACAAAAGCTAGTTAAATATGACAGTAAAATTATTTTACAACTGTGAGTACTAAAAATTGTTACACACACATAAACAAAATAATTTCAAAACAACAACATACTCTATATTTAATGCTAAAATTAAACTACGGACAGTTAAAACAACCAATTGGGCAACATGCACTGTACATCGTAAATTTTATATTCTTTTCCATTTGAAAGAAAACTTCAGATAATTTTTTTCATACATGAAATGGACACTCAGAATTCTGTGAAGAATTTTTGTGGCATCGTACCTGACAAGCTTCAAACTAAATTTTTTTATTTATTTGTAACAGATGCTCCAATAAAAATTAATCCCATGTAAAATAGTTTGTTCTAGCATACAATATTAAATTTTTTTCACTAATCATAGCTTTATATTTACTTACCTCTTTGAAGGTAGAGCCACAGAATAAATAATACTAACAGAAGTGACAAGGAAAGTTTTTTCATTGTTGTAATCATACCAGCTCTCGGGGTGTACAGGAATATAAACAATAACATGTGGATTAGAGTCATTGTTTTATATAACCACTTGTAATTAGTTTGTATATTAGCTTAATATTTAAAAATGGTAAACATGACAATTCGAGGCTCAACATCAGATAATAACTACCTCTATTAGAAGAGACATAATGGTACTTTTAATCACTTTTATTGTACTGTACCATCTCTCGGGGCGTACAATAAAGTAAACAAAAGCCGTATGGAATAAGAGATATTGGTTTAAACAACCGCTCATGTTTCAAGAAATATTCTAATTTGTTTGTATTTCATTTACATATTTAAAAATGGTAAATGTGACGTTACGTGTCAATTTCCTCACAGATAATAAAATAAAGCTTATTAAACTTTAAGGTAACCAAATTCTGCAAACGCCATGGCACTTCAAAGATAAAATGAGTACGATAAAAATCACGTCTTGTCGCTTCTGTTACTACTTATTTATTCTATGGTATAGCTGAAAGAAATAATTTTGGCAGATACAGAAAATGCACACATTCTTTCTTTCAAACATTGTCTTTTATGTAAGTACAAAATAGTTTAATCATACTGTCTTTCATGAATCCTGTAATGTACTAGTCCTTACGGAAAATAACTAGAAGTACTAACAGCATAAATAAAAACTTATAATACACAAAAACAAACAGAATCAAAAGAAGAATACAAACAAGAAATCTTTTAGGACAAGTAAAGACCACATGAATTAAGCACATGGCGACAGCAAGAAGATGCTTATAAAACACATCAACAAACACAGAAGAACATATTTTGTACCAAACACACACTGCAAACCTATTGTGTTGTCTGTAATATTCTGTTAAGAGCACACACAAAGTGTATAGGTATTTACAATAAAATGAGCAATTTGAAGACACTTGTGTTTAGAATAGTAGTTAAAAATAATATTTATTGCAAATTCAGGTTATAACTTTTTGTTCATTACAATACATTGATTGTTACTTAGGTTGCAATATTTATATTAAAAAGTGCCAGGAAACTACTATTATTTATCTGAAATGAAAAAAAGTAACTAGTGTTTAAATAGTGCCCATTTTATCCTGAACCATCTACTGTATATTAACTTTTCTCCAGTGTTTTACATAAAGGGCTATGCATACCCTGCGGAACTTAAAAGTCCAGCACACATAATTCCTGGATAAACCTAGGACATACTCTCATTGACATAGAAAACCTGGCAGATGCCACTTAAGGTTCATAGTTTAACGGGGTAGCATCATTTGCACCAGGCAATATGACACAGTACATCATGAGGATCACTTTGGTGGGTTTAACCTTACTCACAGATGCATCTCTGACCATTACAAAATATATCAGTAATGTCTTTGAAAAGTAGTATACTTATACAAGCACCATAAGCGGCCCAGCAGAGTTAAGGAGGACTGTCAAGCAAGGATGGAATGCATTTAAGAATAAGTTTGTAGTCATTAATAATTAATATCACACTCGTACAAAGATAACAAATCATGCTAAGAACAGGCAAGGCCTATTAAAAGATATCAGCAGAGTGCTAACACAGTCAAATAAGAGCTGTCTAGGAATTGTGGCAAAGTGTACTGACTCAAATCAAGCTAATACCGTACACCAGAAAGATTTTAACTTTTGTTGTGCAAAATTGGGTTTGACCTATTGGCTGCTCTGACAAACTCCTTTAGATAACTATCCTCTGCTAAGCTAAAGCTATTCAGTAATTTATTTTAACAATAACAGCATAGAACTAACCCTCTATCATAAATTTCTCCCTGCCATAGTTTAATGGAAATTTTATGTATACCTGCTCATCTTAACATAGAAACAGACTAAAATAATGCATTTTGGGTTAATATTTTGTCTCAAAAGATATTAACTAAATATTTAACGCTTTTTACACAAGATATATAATACAGGTGTTCCTTGTATAGAGTGGCTAGGTAACCATTAAAAAGGCAACGAAACAAGTTATCACAGCACATATTTGAAAATACCATTGTCCATTAAATAGAAAAAAAAACTATCCAGTACCATATAGCATTTAAAGGCAAATCTTGTAACTTTAAATTACTATATAAAAATTATAGTAAAAAAATACTGTAAAATCAACTTAACTTTGCAATTTGGCACATTCCTCAATTTTAATACTGCCGGTGACTTGAAACAATTCAATACACATTTGAAAGAAGATATTTTAGCAGTAACAACCTAACACGACTAAGATTTAACTTGATGATGTTTCAACAAGTTTCCTGGTGATGCGTGCATTTAATATGCGAATCTCAACTTTGGATCGTAATTCAACTTGTCAAGATTCGGGATACAAGCATAGTTGACCATTGGTGGGGGTCCACACATCAGCACCAGTGTATCTGGAGATGGTGGAAACAAATGTTCCTGGATCATTTCTGCTGAGATAAAACCTGTGCTGTACTTCCAACCTGTAAACAATGCAAAAACATGGAAGATATTAAAGGTAGTCTTAGTTCAGAAATTCAGAGTCAATCAACATACCCTATACACTAACAGATATGGCAAGAGCATACAGACACCAGAGCTTGAAAAAGAGCATAGTTCTTCAAGACAGCTAGGGAGAATAATAATATACAGTGGAAAGTTAAATCAAATTATACAGTAGCTTATTTCGAGAAATAAAAATCTCCCAGTACAGTATTTATTTGACAGCAGTATTAAAGATGTGGGCCATAAACTTCTGCTAAAATTGCATGGTTCACCAGAAACGTACCCTCAACCTGTCAAAAAACTTGCTCACAAAGTTGGCAAAAACTATTTTTGAGAATTGCTCTCTTTTGGTTTTTCTGTACTGACTTCCAAAAACTTGTAGTTTTCATATACAGTAATGTATTTGGTGATAATTTTATGCCCTCTTGAACTCCAACTGGTAATCAGTAATTGAACTTGCATACTTTAATATGAACTACGTTTATTTACACACGTCTGCATTTTATGATTACAATATCCCACACACAAAAGCTGTGGCGATCTCAGTGGTACACACTTGGGCGTTGGCAACAAGGTTATAACAAAATCTGATTTTTTTCCCAGAAATAGATCTGTCATACAGGAAACTTCTAATAGCATTAATTTAACATGAATAGCAACCTAGGTGTAAAACTATCAACAAAAAGATAAATTAGACATTATTGAAAATAAACCAGTACATTTGTACACCTTTCCTTTTGTATAATACATGTCTCGGAAGTCCATACGGGCGACCAAGACAAAATTTGTGTACCATCAGCATCACGATGTAGGAAATACCCTTTGTACTGAAACTCAAAAATGGTGTGGTTTTTTTTTACAAGCCCATATAAGTTACGGTTGAAATAGTTGTCAAT
>PNEQ01119843.1:19985-39894 GCA_003012365.1 Medauroidea extradentata
TATTATAACAACACGCCTACACAACAAACTTTTTTTTTCAGCCTCCACCATCCCCATAGCTGCCCATCATTATCCTTTTAAGCAACAGATATTTTATATAACAATTTAAAACAGTAACATTGAAATAAATACATATAAACTAAGTTGCGGATGCCATATTTGACTATTTGAAAACTTACACTTAGTAATAATAATAATATTAATAATTATTATTATAAAACACCAAAAATATGGATAAAAAGACCAGAAAAACTATCACGTAAAAAAGGAAAAGTGGCCTTCACAGCAGAAAAAAGTGCAGGTTGTGAAGAGAGAAGTTTAATACTGTATCATACTCAGAACATTTTCACTGACTTTCTGCTCTCTTAGGATCATTTTCCCTGACTCACAGGGTTTCAAAACATGTTTCCCTGACTTTCCCTGACCACATTAATTTTCCCTGACTTTCACTGACTTTCCCTGACTTTCCAGGTCTGTGGGAACCCTGATATAGTAAAAGCCAGTGCTTCACAACAATTTTTGTTACAAAAGATGTGACCAGAACTTCCAACAACTTCTAGAAGCACAAGAACGAACATTTTCAAAAACCTGCCAATTGACAGACAAAAAGCAACTGATAGTATTTTCACATAAACAATATTAAAGTCTTCTGAAGGAAGATACAAATTTTCAGTTGATTTCCTTGGAAACTGTTTATTTAAAGATTAAAAGTGTAAGTAATCTTTAAAGTAGTATATTCCCATGTTGCATGTTTACGCTGCTTTTAGATTTGCCTCCTTATATATTGATTATTTTGTGTGTGTTAAAACCAAATATTTCCTTCCATAATTGTAGGTTCTCCATCTATTCCCAGCATTTCATTTTGCCAATTTATTAACATACGTGTCTTCATTGTTTGGGTAAGTTTTTCTGTTGCACTTGACATTGCGTGGGATTCTTACATGGTGCACAGCAATTAAACAGTAGAAGCATGTTTTTACTGCTTGTGAAAGATTCCAGGAATCAGATCGTGAAACCAGGTGGGTAGGGCGGTTAGGGAACAGGAGAAGTGGGGAGGGAGCAATGGTGGGGGAGGAGGTGGAGGCAAGGGGAGTGTGTCAATGAATAATTTAGAAAATTTTAAGCCATTTTGACCCACACTATGTCCATATGGTACATCATAACTTCAATTTTTGTAACAAAGTTTATGTAAAAAAGACCCCTCTTTAAAAAATTAATACCAATTATTTGAGTAGCCAGATAAATAAAAACAAAATCACACAAGCCTAACTTTACAATCAGTTTGCTCCCAAAATGTGAAAACTTCAAATGAAATGAATACTAACAAAAATTGTGTCCATATTTAATAGAAACAACTTAACAAAAAATTAAATTACGTATATATCAATGTAATTAAAATGTGTATGTCTTAAGAATTAAATGATGACCCAAAAGTAATTAATAACAACCTCTCATGCACAACATTAACTCCTAAAGATGCGCAGACAGGCCTAAAATAGCTATCACATAACTGGAGTATGACATACTGTATACAACTAGATCCTTTACATTCTGTGTTTACATGATATGGCGTCTGAACAAGCATTTAGGTACCCAGGCCGAACTGTGCAGCTGTTGACGGTAGTATTTTTAATTGTGAGAAGAACAGTTGATACAGGAACAGGTTGAACTATGGAAATTGTGTTTTCCTGCTTCAGGGCCACACACTACTGTGCAGAGCACTCTACTTGTCAAAAAAATGCAACATATAGTGACCAACTGAAGTAAAACTAACTTATTTTTCAGACAATAATCCTCAAATTTTTTACATTTTCTACCTGAATTTTTTACGATTCCTGAAAAACATGTCAGCTGTAACAAAGCAGGATATGACTGTATTTATGAAGGCAATACTGCGGCCATCAGATGTATGTCCAGAAGTTACATGACGTTTGCAAATAAGTCTTTCAAAATTAATGAATTGCTTGTTACAGTGGCTCATGAGTCACTCTTTTTCAAAGAACCATTCATTCATGAGAAGTGACTGTTCAGTATTGTGCAAATATATAAAAGCACGAGTTAATTATCTAGTGGGTGATAAATGAACTGCTAGTGAAGCTTTAATCAAGTTCATGAGATATAACTCAAATTATTATTTAAGGGCATGCAGTCAATAAAAAATAAATGGAAAAAATGGAATAACACATGAAACTATCTCTTGTATGGCCAATAAGGAAGAATTTTTCAAATGCTGGATAGCATTTTTAAACATTTATCTAGAGCATTAATTTATTCAAGGTAGTTTCTTAATGAATTGCTTGTTACAGTGGCTCATGAGTCACTCTTTTTAAAAGAACCATTCATTCATGAGAAGTGACTGTTCAGTATTGTGCAAATACATAAAAGCACGAGTTAATTATCTAGTGGGTGATAAATGAACTGCTAGTGAAGCTTTAATCAAGTTCATGAGATATAACTCAAATTATTATTTACGGGCATGCAGTCAATAAAAAATAAATGGAAAAAATTGAATAACACATGAAACTATTTCCTGTATGGCCAATAAGGAAGTATTTTTCAAATGCTGGATAGCATTTTTAAACATTTATCTAGAGCATTAATTTATTCAAGGTAGTTTTAACAGTTCTTAAAAAATACAAGTTTTCACTCAGTAAAATTAATTTCACTTTTGTAAGGTAAAAGTTCCATAAGTCAGCACTGACAATTCCATGTAAATAATTTCTATGAGTGGCCTAATATTTGATGTGACAAATTAAAATTTCCATAATTTATCATTACATGTCTATTAACCATGTATTATTGAGCCACTGATGCGAAGCAGTTAGAACAAGGACCTATATTTGCATTCATGGATACTAGGAGGGTTGACTGGGGAAACTGAGGGAGGCACCGAAAGAGAGGAAGAGGAGCGATGAGTTAATAGCGAGGTAAGAAACTATTGCCAAGTGCTAAAGATAAAGAAGGGCGCTGAGACTTGCAATATGCTCAGAAGAAGGGCTGAAAGGGGCGGTGGTTATACTACTTGATGTTACTACTAAAATTTTTCAACAAACTGTACATTTATTTATGGCTCCTGAGAACAGCCGCATAAAATTCAGCATTCATAAAATCAGAGTTCTATTTTATATTACAGCTTATCCTATTTCAGCTTTTTGTAAATGGGCGTATTCGTCATTTTACATTTAATAAAATTAAATAAAACAACACATAAATACACAAACTATGCCAGATTAACAGTGACTGATTTAAAATTAAGGTTTGACTAAGGAGTCAAGGCAAATATTTCCTGTCCTCCAGAAATGACCTATCACAAGAAATGGAAGTAAAGTGATTTTGGTCAGCACTTAACATCGAGGACTTTAGAGCTGATGCAGGGTGTTATTACACAATGTGAATATGGAGCAGCATGTGAATGAAGAGGAGGGGGAAACAGAATATAGCAGAGAAACCCTGCAAACAAACTGCATCGTCTGGCACAATTCCGAAAATCCAGGGACCGGCCCAGTCAGGAATCAAACCTGGGAATCAAACCTGCAATTGCCTTTGTGGAATGCAAGTGCTCCAGCCACTGTGCCAACCACGGCATCCAAAACAATTCAAAGTGTGCAACACACAAATTTGAAAAGTGACACCAAATGGGTAGGGACAAAACTATAAAACCAAAATAATGCCAAAATGCAAGTTACCATATTTACTCGCGTATATTGCGTATTTTTAAACAAAATTTTTCAACAGAAAAAAGGGGGTGCAAAATATATGCTATGCTCTGTGAAAAAAAAAATTTTTTTAATGTTAAAAATTACTAAAAATCCTCTGAGAAGAACAGTATAATATACGTAAGACATTTAAAGTACTTTACAATAGGTAAAACTACGTACGTAAATAAGCTACAGCCCCAAGGTCACTTACCACCTGTCACACGCCGCAGCGCTGTGACGTCTGCCAGCCGCTGCTATTGCATCAGCGTCGTGCGCTCGGGTGCATGTTCCGGCACCCCGGCACTTGGAGGATTGCACACGTTTAGAATAGCAACACGAAAAAAACTTTGTATGGTAAATTAAACGAAAACTTCCACAAAAATACTAAAAAGGAAAAAAAATCTTTGTAAAATATTATGAAAAATTAAAAATTGTTACTGCAACATACGGAAAATAAATAGGCAATATGAAATAAAATAAAATTGCACACTGAACGCACGTGTGCTAGATGAAGCACCACCTAGTGCAGCCTTCTGTTTACACCAGTATCTGACGTGGCTGTCTTCAACGGAAAAGTGGCGCGCAGAAGCACGAAGCTTGAAGGCGGCTGTATAGTTAGCGTGCTTGCCCATTTTTACATAATTAAATACTGAAAAAAAATGCAGTGGTTATGCTCACTAACACAAACAGATACAGTATCGTAAGCTGACTAGTGACTTCACAAGTACTGTTGTTAGGTGTAGGTGGGCGCGGGAGGGGGAATAAGATGGCTAGAATGGACGGCTTGGCCCGTGATGTCAGAACAGATTGCAGCTGGGAGAATCAGCTGGTTTTGCACATTCAATCGCTCGTTTGCCATAAGGCTCAATGCATTAGTATGTTTGTTACACAATTTATACTGAACCGTGAAAAACACTGCTATATATTTAACATGTTTTAGTACCACTAACAGCAGTTCTTTGAAGGCATACAAGGTTTCAAAATGTCCCGTGATTTTAAAATATAAATAATCGCATCAGAAAGTTAGTCACTTGGCTTTTGTGCTTGCTGTATTTTATTTCTGTCTGTTTTATTATGTATTTAATAATTTAAACAAGTGTGCACAGTTTTTTGGCGAATTGTTATATTTCAAAAACAGTGTAGGGCCTATAATGTAAAGCACTTACTATTTACTATCACAAGGTAATTTGTAGGCCTAGCCTACTTCTGTTAGTTTCTCATGGGAATAAGCTTACAAGTAAGTTTATACATATTTCTTTAACAAATTCAAGGATTTTAAAGAAATTGTAGTCCCGTTTATGAAATTAATATTTGTATTATGTTAGAATCACATATTTATAGGAGTCAATGTACACTTTTAATTTTACGCTTCTGTCCTTCCAGATTATTACTGCAAGTCAATGGGCATGTAGGCCTACATAATGGTTTATGTTACCACTTGTGAGTAAATAAGAAATTACATTCCAGTCACTTACGAACATACTTAAATAGAGACGTTGTTAGATTATACACTGTCGTGGTTTCGTGCTTCACTTTCCCCCCTCCTTGTTGAGGTAACTGCGAGACAAATTTGAGGTCTTATCACGCAGAACTAACCTAAGACAATTGGGGGAAAATTAATTTTTAAAATGAAAATAACTAGTGTAGTTTATTCATATTATGTTCAATTGGCTAGGTATTACAATGTTTATGTACTGATCGTACATTCGTGTTGGTACATACATATTTACTAGCCTAAAGTAAAAGTTGGTTTCCTTGATAAACATAGGCCTAAGCTTTTTTTAATTTCTCAGAAATGTGTGTTAAAAACATATCTGTGCAAATTTCTCCAGAACGTTTAAGGAATGTTACAGTTCAATGAACCTAGTGCTATCAATCATCAAATGATATAGTTCCAGTTTTTTTATGTACCTACTGTTTACCATGCTCCCATAAATGCATATAGGTCTACTTCATTTTGCTGTAGCTTATACATGCCAACATTAATTGCCAGGTATTACATTTGTTTTAGGGAAGTGGTAAATATGTCAACAATTTGTTACAACATCAATTAATAATTTCTAAGTGTAGACTAATGAAGCAAGATTCTCGTTGCATGGAAACGTGCATTGTGACGGCCTGTCGGGAGAAGGTTCATTGTAGGCCTACTCATTTATAGACAGCGTTTCTATTGATTTGTTGCGTTTATTACAGAAGACAATAACAACCAACTCTGGCCTACTGGAAATATTGCCTGGTATAATAATTGTGTGTTAATCGTAAGAAATATGCAGCCAAATTATTGTCTCTTGTTAACAGTGACACAATTGATTTAGCTTTATCGTTGTTTATTATTCAATACGATCTATGACATATGTATTTTAAAAACATCTGCAGTTGCCGTATTCTAAGAAACGGTAATTCTTCGACTCAAGAGTGTATTAAAAGTTTTAATTAATGAATAGAAACTCGTCAACCCATACAGTCATGTACGTTTTTCAGCGCTGTTTGTGCAAAATCAGCGGTTGCTACCCATGATTCATTGCGCAAATGCTACTGGCCAAGCCGTCCATTGGCTAGGGATGGCATGCTAGCAGGCGAACGAAGCCGAGAGAGCATGCTGAAGGTTACCGAACCTAGCCTACTAGACAGAAGTCACTGCCTGACTAAAATAGCTTGTTGACCCACAGGCACAGAGCGCGTACACACACAGAGTGCACGCCACACGTGTTGTTTCGACAGCGTCGAGCGGCACAGCACGGCAAATCTCATCACCCGTGACGCGAAAATACCACTGCGCAATATATGTGAATTTTTTTAAAATCTGAATGCATTGTTGAAAAGTCGGGGTGCGCAATATACGCAATGGCGCAATATATGCTAGTAAATATGGTAATACACTGTCACACACCAGTATTTAAATCACAAAGTTAAACATCACCCAGAATTCTGTATTTATTTGTAAAATATCAATAATTTCCCCTTTATAAAGAAAAAACTAATTTTTTAATGTGTACTGACTGAAGGAAATACATGCTGTCTGAAAATAATTTTAACTGCAAAAATTTAAATCATAGAAACTGGTTAGGCCTGCAGTATTTATTTTTGGTTATGTTCATCAGTCTGTAATTTTATAAGATGATTATTTTCAATTACATTGGTTTTTAAAAATTGTGTGTTACAATTTAATATGCATAACTGGTTAAGTAAGCATTTTATGAACCATAAATACTATTTAAAAAAAAATAAATAAAACAAAAATTAACCTGAGCTAAAAATAAAACCTTGTCCCTAGAGATGGAGCAATGATGTAAGAGCGTATAACAACAAACAAAGACAAACATGGTAAGATTTACTTCATGCTCTACACTATGTACTAGTACATCTTGTACGCATTACATGTTAATTAGCTTGTATATGTTCAATGCATACTTGTTCAGATTATTATACATATGTTGTACAAGTATAAAACAGTGATTTGAAACTGTTACATGTTTTCCGGACAGTTCCTGCACCCATAACCCTTGTTATGTACCTTTCAAATGTACTTGCTACACACTTTCAACTGTACATATTCCATTTTATGTACTAGGTCTTTTCAGTCGTTAAATTTTTTTTTTGTCGTGACTTTGAATTTATCCTTTTATTTAAAGACTTTAATTCCTTTTTATCTACTTAACTTGCACCTTTAACACCCATTTTCACTAGTAAATGTGTTTTCTCTCTCTCACTTTCTCACACTAAAATGATGCATTCATTGTGGTGTAAGAGACGGTACTTCTCCTTACAATTTATTATGAGTTACTTGTTCTTAAAAATAGAGGTCTTAATTTAATTTAAAATGAAAAGAAAATTGCTAATTTTCTTACCGTAATAACACTTCAGGCCACTCTTAATAACAATTATCTACATTGTCTATTTCTATATACAGGCATGTATTTATAAAAAATGAAATGTCACTATGAGAAAGAATACCTGTCCATACAACAGTCTACCATTTACAAGTTTTTATATACACTAGACCCCCGATTTTACAAACCGTGGATTTTACGAAGGTAGCGATTTTACGAACATACTCTCGGGAACCGTCAAAAAATCGTAAAAATTTTCAAAAGTTAAAGCTGTTGAAAAATGTGAATGCGAACGTCGGTGAGAAACGTTCAGCCTGTGAACATTATTATGTATGTTACACAGTTTGTCTACCCCTGATTTCTTTAATGAAGCAAAATCTTACTCTTCGTAGATTACTCGTGACAGCTAGAGTTACATGCTTGTCTTACCTCTGGCAGATCACACCCTTCCCCCACATACCCTCCCAAACATCAGCGTGGGAAACAAATGGCAACGTGTTTCCCGGGGGAAACAAATGGCAACGTGTTTCCCGGGAAACGTCAATATCCTTCCTCCCCACCCCTTGACGGAAAAAAAATACCTTGCAGACATCAAACCTGAAACCCTCCCCTTCCTCAATCATTATCAACTCACTTTCATGTATACCAAAGCCGGTAAAGATAATCTACATTACATGTGCACAACAGAATTTTTCGTTCCGGCATATACCCGCACCCAACCACTGAAAATTATTCAACTTTTCCTGGTGAAGTGAGTAACTTCTTCTGTTGATATCTCCTCTAGGCTGTAGGGTTTCTGGCGCCGACGCTGTGGTCAGAGCTGTGGTCAGACCGTTGGCTTCATGGAATTTATCCATGAAGTAGTTGATTGACGCATATTTACCTTAGTCAGCTTCAAAGACGATACAAGAGTATAATTGCGCGTGGCGGAGTGTGTGAGTGAGAGAGAAAGAGTGTGTGTGAGTGCGTGCATGTCTGCAAGCGAAGTGAAAGCAAGACAAAAAAAAGACAGAAGGGGAGGGGGGGCGGTGTTATCAGCACTACACATTAGCCAGGCAAGCTTTTGAAAGTAAACACGACTGGGCAACAGGTAAGAACGACATAAGTGACTATGTTTGTACTCGTTGGCGGCGCTGTTTTTTGCATTAACTCGACTCTTGCCGTGGCATGCCATCGTTAAAAGGGCACAAGTACCAAACACAGTACAGCACAAAGGGCTTGTCTTCAAACTTCACTTGATTTTTTTATTCATTATTTTCGTGTTGCAAAGGTTAGTACATCAGCCTCGCAGCCTCCAAAAAAATGTTGTGTGCGACAATAATTTTAGTTTCTTTTGACTAGTCTTGTAAATCTTGTTATGTTTATATTTTCACGCAATGCTACACGATCGCGAGAGGCATCCGTGCTTAGCGTTTAATTTTGTTTGTGACATGGATTGGTTGTATCAATCGTTCATAGGTGTGATTTTAATCGGAAGACGTCTGTCTATTGATATAAATTTACACTTCAATTAGTATTTGCCATTTATCGTGAGAAACTATACGGATGTAAGACACTGTATTCGCGAGAAGACACTCTGTGCTCAGTGTTCTCTTTTTCCCTAGGACATGGGTCGGTCATATTTACCGTTCAGTGGTACCCTTTTAATCGGAAGACTTCAATCTTGTGATATAAATTTATATTTTAATGATAACTTGTCTGACTTTCCCGCAAAACGCTATGAAAATTGGGACTCTATTGGATGTACTTTGCGGAAAAAATGCAATTTTAAAATTTGGTAAAGGGTTGGGGGGCAAAATTGGCCTCAATCGATTTTACGAAGGAAGCAATTTTACGAATGTCATAAATGGAACAGTCAGTATTCGTAAAATCGGGGGTATAGTGTATATCTCAGTGTCACACAAGTCTTCACAGAACACTGGCACTCCCTTAAGGGGCATGGAAAGGTACAATGTTGAGTGGACGACTGGAATACTCAATCGTCAATAAAATCTCAACTACCTACTCTACAAAATTCAATGAGATTTTTTTGCTGAGCAGATATTTTATTAGTGGACGTTTATGTATACAGCACTATGCAGTAGTATGCTTTACTTTTGAGTAAAAAATTAAAAACAGTTTTTAGAAAAATACGGACTTGAAACCATAAAATTTACAAAAAAGGAAAACTGCCATTTTTATAATTTGTAATATGATAACTAGGCCTCTGTAATAATTGAATTTCAAAAATACTCAACTTTTGATTTGAAAATAATTTTACTATCCGAACATCTCAGCGCAAGCGGTTTATGGATGATAAAATTATTTTCAAATGAAATACCTATCAAAATACTCTACACACATTTAAACAGATTTAGTAAAATTGATACTCTGAATATAAAAATATAGGAAAGTAAATTTACAGGAACTGTTTTATTTCCAGCATTAGAATTCTAATGTATGTATTCATTAAAACAATTTTTGAACTGAAAAAGCAATGCAGTAATAAGTTGTGTATTTCACATAGGTTTGGTTATGCCTACTATAATTTCCTTTAGTTTTCAACTATTTTTCAAACTGTTGTAGTTATAAGACAATACAACCTAGACTTCAGACATGTTTAGTAAGGTTTTGTTTTCCTATTAAAGTTGTGGGGACTTGCTCATACATTTAATTGACATATATAAGTGGCAGCTCACCTTCTTTTGGTCTGTCAACAGTATACCACAGCTTAAACTGATCAGGGTGCTTCTCACGCACTTCCTCCAGCTCCTTTCGCAGCAGAATATCTTCTTCGGACTGGTTAGCAAACAGCAGAGCCATCTGCGTATTATCATCTGGATCCTTGGTGACGTGACGAATCAACTGCAGCATTGGAGTGATACCAGTGCCACCTAGTATCAAGCCACAAACAGCCACCATTACCACCTAAAAAATAAATTGTCTGAAAAAGTACAAGTTTGTCTGATTTTGAAATTTCTGTTCTGAGAAGGACGACTGGCAGCTCCAAACACATTGACCTTCAAACCTCCTGAATTCCTGGAAAACCAGAGTCTCTGTGATCCCGTTTATCATCACTCTTCTCAAAAGAGAAATATCAAAATCAGGCAAACTTATAATGTACAGCCTACATTAGCGTTGTGTGGCTAACAGGAAATCTATTCTTTAGTATTGTTTATACGTTGGAACAATTCCCAAAAAGTTACTGCAAAGTGCATGTTTGAAGGATTGGGTCACATCCATATTGTACGGAGACTGCAGCTTAAGTGTACACGATGTGCAATTCACTATTTGGCTGAATTTAAAGGGTGTCATGTCTAGCATAAATAAAGAGAGCAGTCGCTAAACTAAAAGTACAAAGAATGTAATATGTATTTTAAAACGTATTGTGTAAGGTACTTGGCCTACCCACCCAATCCCTTTCTTTTTTTAAATTTGTTTGTTGTGCAGAATTGTGGTTTCATGTTGGCATAAACGTAATGTAACCGTAAACTTAACTTCCGTAACTTCTTAAATATGTTTATACACGTTTTTCGGCGTCAGCATAGGTCTAATGTGATCCCGAGATGCTTCGTGGGGCACTTGTTATAATGAAGGGGCGTCGCCTAGTGTTTGGGAAACCTGGCTTGCCGAATGCAGTGCGTCGAGATCGCCGAGTGATAGAATTAAGGGAAGACGTGGGAGTTATATGTAAGTTGTAAAACCGGGACTTAACACCGCTATGTTGGTGTAGACCGCAGCAGAAGTACAGAGCAGGACACTTTCAATTAAATGAGATGTATTTTCAATTGTAATTAATGTATTTAAACCATTAATTTACGAGCGGTGGGCTGCACCATAAATACGAGTAATTTCCGGTAACAATTTGAGGGTAATGTGTGACAGGCGAGAGCATTCAGGGCTAAGGAAAGTGTAATCACGTATGTAAAATTATTTGTTATTGTTTCATTAAGGGAGGAAGCCATCTTGTAATTTTTCTTTCCTGTGGATTGCCCAGAGATATGTATAGCCTTAAGGATCGCCGAGCACGATGAAGTGTTGTAAATGGATGCTGGAATAATGTGATTTATTCGAGGAAACAAACGTTTCAATGAGTTTAGGAATGCTCTCGGTAGGTAGAGTGCTAACCTAGGAAGGTCATGCCGTGGTGTGCCATCTGTGGGCACTTCCTGTGAAGAGTGAGGAGGATGCTGGGAGCTCAGCTTTCCGGCCTTAGCTATCTGAATGTCGAAGTGATCGGACGTGTGCGGGGAGAGCTCCTGCGGCCACGTGTGCCACGGGGATCCTTCAGCATCGGGGCTATAGCACTTATTTTTGGTAACATGAGCCATCGGGCTGTGCTAATAAGAACTTTGATCCGAATTTAGCTAGTTAATTTTTACAATTTAAATTGAATTTGAGTCTGAGGTGAAAGCCCACCGCGTGTATTGTACAGGGATCTGTAACTGTGTTGAGGAGAATGAATCGTTGAATTCAATAAACATCGTGCAACAAAACGGTACTTCTATCATTTATTGGTAATTATCGTTTCAGTGTGCACATAGCAGGGTAGATATTTTGTAGTTAAGCGCTCTTCTCTTCTCGAATTCACGACGCTGAGACTACAACTAGCTGAGGGCATGTTAAAGCTAATTACATTTACGGGCAAAAGATAAGGGTGCTTGTAAGTGCACGTGATCGGAGCGAACACGACGAGCTGTTGTGTGTGTGAGTGTAACAGAAGGGACAGTACCACCACAATTGGGACAAGTACAAATATTTTAAACAAGAAACAATTGAGGAAATTATAGTCTATCTCATGTAAGAATTCCATTTTTTGATAGTTCACTTCTGAGAAGTGTGTTTGTAAACAGGATTGTGGAAACCATGCTTTTCCATGAAGCCAGGTAGGTTTAAAGCTCCAAACAATGGGACTGCCAGGCACATTTCTCAGAAGAGAAATGTCAAAATATGGAAAAGTTATCTGAGACAGACTATACAACTACTATAGTACGATAGAAACAAAATGGACACTGCAACTGTTTGATGATGAACATGTTAAAAATGTGCAACCAAAGAACCCTAAAATTGACCATCACTCTCATTCTACTATTATCTCCCAACAAAACATTTGAATGTATGTGAAGACAAGAAATTATAGAAACAGAATTCGTAAATCTATAAGAATGTGTGTTCACACCTGCAAAGGCATTCTTATAACAACACACCCAGATTTTACACTTTCCCTCAATTTACACCTAATTTTTATGGTCCCATGCTGGCTTTGCATTATACTTCTATCTTTTTATATTTTGCTGCATTTTACAACAATTTTTTAGGTCCCTTGAGAAGTGTAAAAAAAAAGGGGTTTCACTGAATGTGTGAAATACTACCTATAAACTTACTGAATTTGTTTTATGGAAACAATTATATGATACTGTAGCGTACACACACATACTCTCTCTCTCTCTCTCGCTCTCTCTCTCTCTCTCTGTGAAACTGCAATCTACTCTTAGTGTTCAACAAGGCATATCAGTATTGTTACATTATCCTACTTGCTCTCTATACTATTTAAAAAAATCAACAAGCTGCAAATACATAAATACTTACCAGAAATCATAGCAACCTTCTTGACAGTGACTATCTGTGCAGGATCCTTGCGAAGGACTTTAATAGAGAACTTGCCAAGGCCCAAGTACACTAATCGACCTGATGGGCCTCGCACATCGATCGTATCACCAATTTTCATGTTTTCCATGTACTGACTCATCTTACCACCTTCTGGAAATTTAGGGTGCACATTCTTGAAGTAAACCTGCAACCACAACCTAGCAGGTAACTACAGCCCATCAAAACTGAAACAATGAGCAACAGTACATGAGTGTGCATTCCTACCTTCACAACCAGGTCCATGTGGCCTTTATCATCATCGCTGGTAACAGGTGTGTAAGAGCGAATAACAATCTGGTCATCAATTTTGGCAGACAAATGTATATGCTGACCAATAGGGAGACCTAGCAACAATTGAATTTACAGTTCACGTCATTCATCTATACTCATATTATTAATTTCCTTTATAACTTCATGATACCTAAAAGACATGTATTTTTCTTGGGACACAGAAAAGTATTTTCTCTTATGAGTACAATCCATGAGGAAGTACATGACTTGTCTAATTATTCTAATCCTCATTAAGGTTACCCTTGTTGTTACTAATTTTTTATCACATTCAGTTAATTCCATTAAGGGATATTGAATATGTAAAACAATAAACATATAACATCTATACATAATTACGTATATTTACAATATCTCTCAATAAATTACACTGGTGTATTAAAACTTTAATACAGTGGATACCTACCAATGGCTTTGAATAACTGACAGGCATGTTTCCACTTCTATCATATTAAAAAATATCATAAAACCAATTATGAATAAATCTTTTAAATTATGTCAAGTCATTTGCTATAGCTATCCTATTTTCAGTGTTTTAAAAGTTCTTAAAAAATAGCAACAAGTTTCATTTCTGTTTTAAATAGAAGGAACTAGTTCCAGTTCCAAGTTCATAACAAAAAAGAACAAGTTCCTTTTCACAAGTGCTACAAACAATTTTTACTAAAAATTTATTTAAAAAGTGCATCTCTTCCCTTGTTAAATTTTAATTGACAAATAACAATAAATTCTAATCCGAAAAATTTGTGAATGGAAAAATCACAAATGATACAAAACTCTAATATGTGTAATACATTTGGAATGAACAAAGACGGCTCTGTGATCGCTAACAATATTCAATAAAGTACCAGTTTCACAGACTACAGTACATCTGCTTCATCAGGTGCCTCCACTCACCTGATGAAGCAGATGTAGTCTGCGAAACGTTGTGACCGCGCGTCCGTGGAGAAATGTGTTCGTCCTATGTGTGTGTGTTTCTATCTGCAAGTACCATCCTGCGAGTACTTGTGCACAACTCTTTCTGTTTTAATTGTAATTAGTAGCCTAGCGGCCTTTCCCGCCATTGTCCTAAAAATATAAAAATGATTAATTAAAGTTAGATGCCATCAAAACTGTCATAATTCTCTCAGAACTTATATGGTTCGCAGAACATGTACGACTAGTGACATCTGTCCATAAATTTAGTTCTTCCAAGCACAGCTCACAAGATAGTAAGCACATTAAAATATTGTTCGTGTCAGTATCAATCAGCAAGTTTCAGACAATCACAAAATATGTTCACAAAAACTTCTAAATCAATACGTTAAAAGTTCATGTTCAGAAAATAAAAGAACTTAGCTCCTGATACGTTTTACAAGTTTAAATTGGAACTAGTTCCGAGCAGAAGTTCCCAATTTCGGAACAAGCTCCAAGGAATTTATTCATGCAAAACAATGCCTATTTTACAATGTGTTATAAAAACATAGAACTAAGTGAAAAATACTTTTTTTTGTTATAAAATGAAGTAATACTGTATCTTGAAATATCTGTAATTTATAATTATTCCTTATATTATAATCATTAATATCTTCATTTTGTTGATAATGTGTAGTACTGTATTCTGGTATGAAATATCAGGATATTTATTGAGTATTTAAGCAAATGTTTCATTTTCTAAATATAAGAGTGTTTTGCAGGCTATCGCGGCCGTTGTCTAGATGACTTCCTTGGCTCCAGCCCGGATAGTCATTTCTAAATATAAGTCTATAAGACTCTCATTTACTCTTATCAAAATTCTAACTGCTCTCTTCTGAAACCAAGAAAACATTTTTTTACTCTCAACTCTAAACCATACTTAATCACAGAATAAAAATATTCATGATAAGCCATCTTTTAAGTTTTATCATTTAGTACATTCACAAAACAAGTGGACACTTACTTATGGCTAAGGTGCAGTAATGTTTTTACCATGCCAATTATTTAAAATCCTGTCAGCATCACATACTGGACAAATATGCTGACTTACTATACTGCCTCACAAACAAGTAGTTTCATCAGGTGTAGCTCAGTAGGTTGCTTTGTATTTCCTTTACAAATCTTCAATGAGTATATTTCACTGTATGATGACTATTACAACTAATTTTAACAGTGCTATATTAACAAAGTGGTTTGGATATAAAACAATCACATCACTGAGAAGATATAAGTATGTGGCACAAGTGTGAGCATAATTCATTATTTTAATCACTCTTTAATGATAACTTGCAATACAAAACTAATGATGGAATTATGCTGACAGTACCTAATATGTGGTTATCTGATGGCAAGCCAAATCGAAACAGCCTTGTGTCGTGACTGATTTCTTCCTTTTCAACCAGAGGCAGAGGGTATTTCACAGTTGGGTCCTGAAGTGTCACAACACCTAATTTGTTCTTTTTTTTAGAGAAGTAGTACTTGGCAATCAGTGCTGTGCTCAGCACCACTCCCACGCCTACCAATACTGGTAGCACCTGAAACATGTTCAGAACCTTTTCACATATACTTCTGAACAATACCCACTTCTATAGCATAAATTCTGAAGAAAATAGAAATATGTGCATATATTTAACCGTCCAGAATAGTTTAACATATGCAGACCTTCCACCATCCAAAAATAACAACTTCCCCCACCTCCATGTCACGAAAAAGCATTCCACATTAATCCCACTTTTGTCATTTCCTGTCACAGCAAAATTAAGTTTATTGTTCCATTGCGTACATACAGTCTATTCTTTCAGGTACGCAACTCGAAAAAATCACGTCTGTACATGCAAAAGAAAGCATACATAGTACCTTTTATTCAGGGGTGCCCACTGGGGGGGTTTTATGATGCAGGTTGCATCATAGAAATTTCAGGGGGGAGGGGAGGAAACTGGAAAATGATTTTAAAAATCATAAGTTCAAAGGGATTCTTCTACGTGGGGAAAAGAATAATGATGGATTGGGAAGGAGAAAAAAGAAAACAAGTTGTTAAAAGTATTTGCTATTCCTCTTTTGCCCATGGCCTAGGGCAGGGGGAGGGGTTTCCTTCCACTGAGGAAGAGTGGGTGTAAATTGTGGGAGGGGGGTGATTTTGGTTTTTTGGGAGAAAGTAGAGGCACTAAGTAGCCTCGTGCAGTAACCCCGGAGCTGGTGGTTGCCCCCCCCCCCCCCCAAACATTTGTGTGGGAGGCAAAGTACGTGTCCCCTCCCACACACATTTTTAGGGTATATGTAATACATTTGTAACTTTATTTGAAAACTAATTTTTTTTGTGATTGCTGCTTTATACTCAATATTTCTGTTCGGAAACATCTACACTGCACAAATTTGTATTTTAAAATTCAAAGTTTTCCAGAGGAGGACCTCCGCTCTCCGGTATTTTGGGGTATGTGCATATTCACAAAATACATGAGTCTTTGCCGCCCCTCCCAACAAAAAATTTTGTTCCGGCGCGCCTGCCCGCGTGACGTGCATCTGTCTATCAGTACCTATACAACGGCGAGTAGGCTCTCTCTCTCTCTCTGGAAGGAATGTGGCCGAGTTATTGCCAACCCCTCGTTTTACAATAAATGGCCAGCACTGTCTCAAGTCCGCAAGCATGTCTAGGAAGGTTTCTGCCAGTCACGTACAGTTCATGTGAGCATGAATGCAGATTGTTTTGAGTTTTCAGTTTCTTGTGAGAATGCATATTTTTCCAATAGTGTTTTAATATTTCAAGGAGAGTTAGCAGTACCAGTTTTTTTTTTTTGCGAAATTATCCATGTCAAAAAACAAAAAACTTTTTAAATACAGGTGTTTAGAACTATTGTGCTATGGAATAGTAAGACAGGACAAGTGGTCGGAACATTGCAGGAAAAAGCATGCCTACAAAACTAAAATAATTCGGCTATCAAATACAAAATAATTCAGTTTAAGAAATGTGATGGTGATAGCTGGAAGCTAGGTCGAGAAGACAGTGTTCCAAGAAAGAAATACATCGGAAAGAAAATATGAGAGGTGAGTTAATTAACAAGATAATCAATCAGTACTTGGCGGTATAAATGACGATACAATTTTCTCAGATTATTTTCGGGGGGCTGGGTTGGTGTAGCGGTACAGCGAAGGCAAACGGGTTCGATCCCCAGAATTTTCACGAGTGGGAATCATGCTGGATGATTGCCGCTGATTGCTGGGTTTACATCTTTAACAGAGGTTTTCACACAATAGCTGCACATACATGATAATATGAAATCACTCGATTGAAATTCGTTGATATTTTATAATTTTATATGCATACGTTAGTAAGTCTGTAATGAAACGTTTGTTTTACATTTTCTACATTAGTTTTCATGATACTAGTCACACCCATCCATTTACACAAATCAATCAGTAATGTGAACTTGTTAATTAGTTAATCATAATTAATTTATTAAATTTTTACAGTAAATTTTTATTCACTTTTTTTTTTTGGTCCAACTTTTGCAGGCGTAGTAAAAATTTCATATACCATGCAGCTGTTCTTTCTTAAGGCCTTAAATTGATTGTTCGGAACAGGGGAAAAAATGATAACTGTGATGACTTCGCCGGGGATCGAACCCGAACTCCTGGATTGGAAATCAATATTGGTATTTAATTCGACTAAGCTGGTGGTTGTCGAGTTAGGAAAATACTTAATGAAATTTAATCTATTAAGATGTAAGAAGTATGAAAAAAAAAGTTTTTCGTGTTATTTGCTGTTCCGTAGTACTGGCGGGCGAGGGCATGAAATATGAAAGCTTTACAATAGATTGAGTATTGATGCATTTATCTGTCGGTTGGACGTTTGGCGCGCTAGCAACGGAAATGTGAAGGTGGTTATTCAAAGAAATATGATATGATTATTACACATCTCTGTTACATGCCATATAGCAATGGCTAGCATTGAAAACTCACAATTTTAAAGTAAATTAAATGCTTTGCGGTGTAACAGAAATCAGAAAATGGTAAGTTTTACTAGTGCAACTTTTTTTTTTTTTTTTTTTATATTTGCTCAAATATATATTTTAATTTGTATGGCATACTTTATACTAATACACAGTAGAACCCCAATTGCCTGTGGTAACGCAAAGGACGAGAGGGTTAGAAAACAAAAAATTGTGGTTAGGCTAGTCGTGCTTACCTTAATGGCCATAAACTGGCAGTCGGCGTTTCCTAGGCCCTCAATAATTGGTGGTGCCAAAACGAGAAAAGGTACAAGGTTTCGGGTTTGATTAAGATAACTTTGTTCACCGAAATAAAATTATATCTTTAAAAATATTACATTTTCATTTCTATCTGCTGTATATTTTTATTTAGGTTCGAAAAGTTCTTAAATAGCACCATTTTGCATCTAAGAATTAAAATTTTCCTGGGGGAGGGCGCCCGGACCCCCCCCCCCCCTTCTAACGCTAGGTGCCGGCAAAATAATTTTATATGGGAACTTTTTACAACATTCGCTGGGGGGGGGGGGGGTTGCATCATAGTTTCTGGGAGGGATGGGCACTGCTGCTTTATTAATACTTATAAACAGATATTCTACAGAAAAATGAAATTTTATACATAGATTCATATTTCTACTTTGAATGTACGATTTACTCAAAAGACTGCAACTGATTAACGAGCCATCGTGAACGCAAACATGGCTACAAAACTTACTGGAGCGAATATCCCGGAATTTGATGAATTAAAAGTACTTTGCAAGCACATTTGAAAAATCGACGCTTTTGATAACAGTTTTAAGTTACTTAATTGATTGATATTTGTTAAAAAAATAAATAAAATAACTGATTAGTTCTACATATTTCCATTAACAATCATAAGGATGGGAGACAACACACAAAACTGGGAGTCTCCTGCCAAAATCAGAAGGGTTGGAAAGATCTGCATACATTTAATCAGTTCATATAATTGAAGCATGTGCAGAAATCCCTATTGAAATTCCAGGATGGAGTCTCATCTACAATCATATTATGTTGTCTTTATTATAAAATTAAAGAAATATATACTTGGGTATTATAGTTAACTCTGCCTAATAATTTCAAACCATAGCCAATATTTCACCAACAATACCTACGTAATTTGACAGACTAATTCCAAATACCCATCTTAAAACATATTTTAATTAAAATCAAAATTTGATACTACGATTCATGATCACAAACAACGTGAACTGTACACACAGTGATAATGTTATCTTGTATTAGCACTTTCAACTCTGTGACCCATTTGATGTCAATGCGGTAACACTCAAAGGGTCAGAGGTGACATTATCTCAAAGCTCTAATACCCCATATCAGAAAGAGATGCATGCAGCTATAATTAATTCCCATTTTTTTTCTTATACGAGCAAATAACGTAGTTATATTACCTTACATCACACGTGAACAAAAACCAATGAATACGGCCTTCAAAGCCAAGTTAATGCGACACCTGTCGACGTTGTGTACATGAAAATTTTAATCACAAGTAGTG
>PNEQ01119843.1:39994-60540 GCA_003012365.1 Medauroidea extradentata
AACAACAGTTACATTATTGTTTGTATGGTTGGTAGCGAATAACTGCATGTAGTTCCATGAATTTTCTTATTTGAACACAGCATTAGTGAAACAACATCAATTGCAAACGACCTCTCTGTATTTAATATACTGAAAAATATTTATTTAAGTTCTTACTGACGTACCTGCTGACTGTACATTTTTATTTAATTTGCGGCAGTAGAAAGCGACGCAACCGAGTCGAATGTCGTTGGCAGACGCCGCTAACTCTTTGCGCCACAGAGGTAGTTTAAAATTTCACCGACAGATGGCACCAGAGTTAGGTTTTCGCTGCTTGGAAGCGAATTGCGTCATTCAGTTTGTTTGTCCGTTATGTAATGAATATCGGTTTCTGATAAACACATAAAGTATTAGAAGTGACTGTTCATGAATATCATTGATAAATTATGTTAAGTCAATAGTAATGTAAGTTGTTTTGTTTTATGATCGCCAGCCTGAGTATCTGGAAATAGAAATAGCATTTTTTCCCCTGTTTCACACATTAAGAAAATACGTTATTTATTGTTTCTCTTTACGTGCGTCGTCGTTCATTACAGTATGCTGAATGGAACTTGAATTCTTGAGTTGCGTGTGTCATGTGTGTTTTTAGTGGCGGTTTTAATTTTAAAGTTCGAATATACTGTGCATGCATTTACGAGATTCGAAAGGGTAACAGCGCCGTTAGAGTAGACGCAGAGAAACCAGTGTTATAAGACGTTTACTAGCAGGTATTTATAACTAAGATTATTACTGAGTATAGCACATATTCAGCACCCGTGCATTTAATGAGTACATATTGTAGCTAACATTTATCGGAGCAGTGTAACGTAAATGTAAACATTGTACAAGTCTATGTAAATAAAAGCACATGGCAATGTTGATGTTTACATGTAGCGGAAAGATATAAACTGGCAGAAAATAGAAATTAATCAGGGCTTTTTTGAGTGCTCACTTTATTCCGAATCACCTATAATTTCCCACCAAAATGTTTTTTTTTATAAATACATTATTTAAATTACAACATTCTACAAATTAAAATATAAAACTAAAAAAATCCTACTGTCCTAAAATGAGAGCATTTCTGAAAACTTCCAAAGTCTAATTTAAAAAGCAAGTTTAAATGGGGAAAAAAATTATTACATAATCATTTCACTGCATACAAAATAACTGAATATGGCAAGTGAACTGGTTGCAGTATTTACAAAGTACTGACATTTCCTGCATCCTGTTACATTGATTCTGAAGTTACGGAGTAGTAGTAAATTACATCCCAAATTTATTGTTTTGCTCTCTCAACACCACAAAATCATGTCTGTTTCCATCTTCATCTTACTATGAATAAACATTTATTAAAAACTAACCCAAATACGTCTGAATGAACTGTTTATAAAATGGTTTCAAGTTACCTAGCAAATATAAACACAGTACTGTACCTACATATGAGCATCATGACACATGTTCTGGGGTACTGCAAAGTAGTACTCCTTACCCAATAGTGAATTTTATGCGTGACATTAAAAAAATACCAATAGTTAACAGTTAAACTTAAGACACACTGTGTTAATCTGATGGTTTAAATATAATTAACCATTAAAATCAAGTACCAAGTATTTGTACAACTAGGAATCAAAGCAATTATCCAGTGGTCTACTAAAAAAAAACTGAAATTTTTAAGTGAAATATAGTCTATACAATATAAGTTTGCCTGATTCTAACAGTTCTCATTTGAGAAAAATGTTAGGCAACTCCATTGTTTTGACCTTTAAACCATCCTGACTTCCTGGAAAAACAGGTTATCTGCAATCCTGTGTAAGATGCTCTTCTCAGAAGAGAACTATCTCAATCAGGCAAACTCATGCTGCTGAAAATTTCCAGATGCATAAATATTGGAAAAAGGTGTCGACTACACCAAAATTTAAAATTTCTGCTGTTTTGCATGTTTAGTTGAAGAGATAAATAGACTATCAACACATACTGATGTAACAGAAAAACCTTAAATTGTTTATAACTGCAATAAACAATATAATAAAAATTTTAAATATAAAAAAAAGTAATGTAGTCTTAAGTACACTAATAGACAGCACTAAACTTTGATTTAAATTATGAGTAAAATACTAAACATAAGGACTTAGGAAACATAACTGAAATATAGCACAGCAAAACTGTTAAAAAAAAATTAAATTATGTACTACATCTGTTAAGATTTCCATTTAAAAGGTCAGAAGTTTTGCATTAATAAGGACATACCTGAAAAATTATGTTAGGCCTACACATTAATTTTAATATTCTTGTGACTGTTCACTCGACGTAATAAATTTTAATACATGGGAAGTGGTTTTGATTGTTCCTTATACAGGATAAGAATGGGAAAAGGTGAAGACAATTAATGAACAAGCAAATTAATAATTTTGAATTACACTATAAGAAATTTATATGTTAACAAGTACTTAAGTGTTTTCGTAATGATTTTTTCTCTACAAAATTACCGGCATAAAACAGACTAATTGTACTTGTTGTTACTAATATTTTATTACAAATACCTGATTTGCTTTATATGTGTGCAATATATTGGTTGCTCAACATTTTAAAGTATATGTTTAAGAATAGTTAACTTTTGAGTTAATTTTTAATATTGCAAATAATTTAGTACATGCTGTTCATTAAAAAAAAAACTTTACATTTACAGAAACATCCAATTAATTAGAAAACAAAAATTTTACCAATATCATTCATTTTGTGGACAAATTGTGATCATTTCATAAGATCAATTTTATACAAATATAAAATGAAAAACAGCTGTAACTCCAGAGTTAAACAAAAAAAAATATTGGTTACCATCTACTTAACACGAATCCTAACCTCAACACACCCCTGCCTTCGAAAATTACACATACCATTTTGTACCTGATTCACCTAATAAAAAATTTTCAGCAGCGTTCTTATTGAGTCAATAGTCTGCCGAATATGCAATATCAGATGCCTGTAATACACATTTCTAGGAAATTTCACAAATAAGTTATTTCAAAACTTTATTCGGAGTTCGTAATACAATTTTCCAATTAAGTTACTAGATATGCAAGTATCACTCTATGACTGTTGTAGGGCAAGATTGGAAAGCTTTAAGAGATGTTTTTATAATTGTATAAACTAAAATGAGAGCAAGATAAAGTATGTGTGGCAAGTGTGTGTGTGGGAATGGACGGGCGTGCACACGCAAGTGCGCGCACACACACACGGAGTAAGAGACAATTGTTAAATGTGCTGCAAAATGTTGTGAAATGTTCCAAAAATTGTTATTTTATTATTATTCTAATGTAGATGAAAAATATATCTTGTGAGATCAAGATGATACACAGCAATAACAAAGCACAGCAAATTTCTTTAATAGTTACAAAAAGTGAACTTAAAATGCCACTTCCAACTAAGGACTCACCATTCCCTCAACCTGGCCAGAAAACATTGTATGCTTCCAATACACATGCGGTGAGATAACTCACTGAACATTACAAACAGAAATGTATTGACGAGTGATGACCATGAGATTATCTGGCACGAACTTTTACGTAGCCTAGTTACATCATCAGCTGTGTATAGTGAATGACCTTGAGGCATGATAAACAGAAATCTTGCAAAGAAAAAAAAAACATTAGTACTGGTGATTCTTGCAAAATATATATTACATAGTATATATGTATACTGAACATTATTAGCTCAATGCCCTCATAAGAAATTACAGTTCTATAGATATAAAAATTTATGGTTAAAATACAATTGTTAATTTTTGCACACACACATTTATATTATCTAATAATAAGTACAGTATTTTAGTTATTAAGCTAACAATGATTTAAAATAAGAACACTAGAGTTAAAAATAAAAAAATTACACGCAAAACAAAAAATCTAACTACTGTAAATGAACGTATTTAATTTCTTATTTGCTACAAAATGTTTCATCTAAGCCAACAGGCACAACAATCATGACAGTCCTACATGAACTATAGCCTACATCAATATGTTTATTACAATGAATTTAAACAACTATTTACAACAAACAGAAAATACTTCAACTATAAAAAAAAGACAGGCACCCCATGTGGGTGCCACATTATGTTGTGGCTCCCTCCAGCTGACTGACCTTCCTTTTAACCTCCTTCATGTTGTATCTAGTTTGTGTTACACTACACTTCTTCGTTATGCCATGCTTCCCTATAGCTCTTCTCAATTTACTACATGGCTAAGTCATCAGTTGTTCCAAAAAAAAAAAAAAAATGAACTACCAAACATCAGAGAGTTCCCCTCTCTACCTTCATCAGACACATAGTATTCCTCCCTCTATGTTCAAAGCTCTTAGTGTCTATACTATTCCCTCTCTCCACTCTTACAATAATACTAGTGCTCGCCTCACTCCCTTGTACAGGCCCACAGATGACTTGGCCGTGTACTAAATCTAGTCACCTATAAAGATTGTTGTCATATATACCTTTTATTAAATATTTTGTAAAATTTTTCCGAAACAACCTTAAGTTTTTTCCATCCTGACGAGAGACTTTTCTTCTAGTTTTATATAATGAGTAACTTACGTGTTTTCTACATCAACGTGCCTGTCCCTGTCTAACATAATGACCATTTTATATGCAATAATAGCCATTGGCTTGTCGTACGTACGTTGGCAAATTTCTACGATCATCACATAAACTGAATAAAAATTAATCATCTATGAAGAAAAGAAAAGGTTTGTAACAGGTCTCTTACAATGTTCTAGTTTTATTATTTTAAATTTTCTAAGATTTATAGCTTACAGTAAAAATTGGGACAAACTGGCAACAATACAAAGAGGAGCTGTCTGCTTTACAAAACTTCAGAATTGACAGATGCATCACTCGGGCAGAATATTGTACATTAGAATTGGTAGGATTTGGTGATGCATCTGAAATGGTGTATGCAGATAGTGCTACATTAGTGTGAATCGTAGGTAGGAAAACAAAAGTAGCACTAGTAAGGCAAGTATCCTTACCATTTAAACAGTTAGAATAATGGAGTGGTACTAGGTCTCTCATTGAACTTTTTTTTTCTCACCACACAGTATCAGCGTCCATATACATTTTCAAGATTAAGTTTTTTTTTTAATTATTATTACTATTACATGACAAATTGTATGTTATTGTTTGTTATTATATGACAAATTATATGTTATTGTTTGTTATTATATGCCAAATTGTATGTTATTGTTTGTTATTATATGACAAATTGTATGTTATTGTTTGTTATTAGGACAAATTGTATATGTTTGTGGATGTATGTGTGTATGACAAAATTGTATGTGTATGTGGGTATGTGTATGTGTATGTATGTATGTATGTAGTATGTATGTATGTATGTATGTATGTATGTATAGGATGTTCACAAAAATCACCGGCAAACTCCGGCAGGTGATTTCTTGTCAAAATAAAGCAGGAAACTTGCAAGACACTTTGTACGTAATCGTGATATTAAAGAAGTAATTCGCCTTTGAAAATCAAATTTTAAAACTTTGATTTCCCCATAAACCAAACAGTGATCGACGTAAACTGACAAAACTCAGGATATCACTTCAAGACAATAAGGCCGACAAACCAACTGTAAACACTAGTTGATACCTGCTACCCTTATGAAAATAAAAAGGGTGGCATCCTTTAAATTACTGACAACTTTTTTAGCGTAATGATAATCCAAAATTTAAGAGTGAATTATTGGGAAATGTGACCTTATTGATTAAAAAGGTCCTCTTGTAACGACTGTCTAGGATGCATAGTTTTCGTGCAAAACGCACATCAAGTTTTGGCATGGTGAAACAAAGCCTGGCATGCAGGCAACATTGCGCGGAGTGTTTGGTTTATTCCGCAGAGCCACACAGACGATGGTGGACATTCACTGTAATTATCACGTACCGAAGACTAAATAGCTCACATAACCGTAACCAACACTTTGTTCCTGGCTTAATTTGTGTGTTTTTTGGAAAAGGATAAAAAATTATAAGTATGCAAGCGAAAAAATATGAGTATCTTATTACGTTTGTTAAACTGCTCAATAAAGCTGTGACGTCACACAAAGAATTAATATGTCCGTGTCAGCACAAATGGTAGTCTACAATAATGGAGATGGTTGGAGTAGTCTCTTCTCGAATATGTATTAAGATTTACGTTAAAATGTGTTTGTTAGCATGTGCCGTTAATTCTTCCAGGGTCAATCCGTATCAAATGTCCCAATTTAAATTTTTTTGGTTGCTTGACCATTTTAGAAAAAATTAATATTTTTTGTGCTGCTTCCCTAGCATAAAATGAGTTCAAAGCCACAATAATATAATTTTATCATGCTTGGTTTATTAATGGTTGCCAAATTTATGTGATAGTGTGTGGCAATTTTGATGTTTGCAAGCTTTTGGGGGAACTGTAATAAATTTTAATAGGCTGAATCCAGAGTTACGAATCAAATACCACTGTACCCAGCATGTTCTGAAGTAATAGTATTTGTATTAAAAATAATTAATTTTTATTATTCTTGTGTATGAAAAGTGGGTACAAATATAGGCCAAATTTGGGTTAAAAATACGAAATTCAGTGGCCCATAGTGAAAGGAAGGCTTCAAGTCTCAGAGTTGAAATTCACACAGGAAATTCCTCTCTACCAGTAGGCTTTGTATACCAAAAATGAAACCTGAGAAATATTTCCTTTAGCTTCTATGAGCTCGTCAACTTCCCACATTTTGCAATTTCGACATTTATTGCACCTAAATATCTCTGATGGGCAAACTGATAAAAATTTGAGATTACACCAGAATGAAGTCCTATATGAAGGTAAACTCCTGTGAAAATTTGGACCTTGAGATTTAACTGTGAGTGCAGAAAAAGTGAGTTTGTAATGTTTCACATATGAACATACAGCTATTAGGTATAAAATGCATGCATACAGATACGCTATGTTTCACATTACATATTTACAATACATGTTCTTAATAATTCTAAGTGTATATAACTTACCAACAATTAGCTGGAATGACAGTTTAGCAACACAGAAATTTCATCACAAAGACTTTTAGAAATGTTATGTGTACGTCCAGTGGATGTTGTTAGTTCAAGTGGTGTAAGCTTCCTCAGAATTCTGTCAAATGGCACCCAGGTGGAATCCTGTAAACGTTTCTTAAATGATGTACCGGGTCCTGCTGGATGGTAAAATGTAACATGGACATCCATGTTTTCATTGCTAATGTCATCAACTTCAGCCAACCACCATTGTCCATCGTAGATGCATGCAACTGTGTCACTAATGTCCAAATTCAAAGGAGTTGTTTTGCTGACTTTGAAGTCTTCAAAATGGTCTGAATTTGAAGTCACATAATACCTTATAGTGCTCTCATTTACAGGCACAAACCTATGGAAGCTTCTTATTCCAAGTATTCTTTTGCTGTTTTCAAATCTCTGTTCCAGTATTCTGGCATGATTGTTGACCTCTGTGTTGGTAACATATATATAATAAATGCCAGTTATTTGAGTGCTGCAGTACTGAAACATTTCTTGAGGAGTAAGTATCTGATTATGTGATGTTCTTTGAAGACTTGCTCGTGAAACTTGTCGTTTTGTAGTGCCACCAACTCCATCACAGGCATTCTTACCATGTGAAGTACCAAAAAAGTGCCATTCACATTGTAGGTCAAAATCTTTTTCATGATAGCAGACATTCATTGCATTTTTTTGTTCTTGTATTGGCTGGAAGCCCCATCACAAAAATACAGGATTTTTTTTATTTCAGGTAAAGTTCCTTTAATATGTTCCAAAAGATGACCTTGAAATGTATGAACTGCCAATGTGTTATGTTCCAAACAGTCACTGATTATGCAAATACATTTGTGTTCAATATTTTCTTCTTTCTTGTAATAATAAACAAATGGATGTAGAATGGCCTGGTTTTTTGCCCAATGAGCAGATTGGATTTCATCCTGAATTACAAAAGAGTAATTTTCTGCAAAATCAGCTAGGACCAAGCACTCATATTTAGTCAAGTTCTTCTTCCTATCTTTCAAGGACTGAGATTGAGACTTACTAATATAATGATGTTTTTTCAAATAAACTAACTTTCCTGCCAGATCTTCCATGAATTCATCTCTTGGCATCACAGTTGTAACCATTTCTGCTCTATCAACAGTAACCCACTGTTTGTAAACAATATTGTCAGGCAAAGAATCACTTTCTTTGATCCCCGTAAACAACTCTAGAAAAACCCCTTTTCCTGGGCATTGTTGGCATTCACCCATCATACACAAGTAGTTCTTCGAATCACACACTATCATGTTGAGCAATTCTTTGTAGTCTACATTCAGTCTGGCTCCATCAATCATAAGTTTTACATTCTGATGGTAAAGACACACACATACTGTGTGTGTACCTGATGCACCCGCTGAAATGCACCACTTTGGTCTCAGTTCGCAAAATTTTTACCTACCTATCTTGAAAGCTGGATACTGGTTCTTAAACAGCAGATAGAGTTCATTTAGATTGTTCAAAAGGAGTCTCTTTTGTTTGTGGACTTTTTCACTATTGATTTTCACAGCTACAAAATCTTTTTTTCCAGAGCAAATACAACTGTTATCATCTTCATAAAACTTGTCCACTTCTTTTGTAATATCATCAATAATTCCAGAACTTTGCTTTTTGCCTAGGCGAGGTAAAATTCCCTGTTCGTTCACTAACTTTCTTGTAGTTCTGACAAGACTCTCTGTAACTTTAAATTCATTCATTATTTTCTCACGAGACCAGGAGGTAGGAAGAAGACTGATAATTCTTACTTTGTCTTCTTTGTTAGCTGTAACAGTTTTAGCTTTCAATTTTTCAATCAGATCTTGAAATTCTGATGATGAAGGTACTTGATAATTGTCTTTATCTTGAATAACTGTATCACTTTCTCTAAAACACAATTTCAACTTCTTCTTTACTGCTTCTGATACTCTATCTGCTTTGGAACTGATTGCCAGATTTCGTTTCCCAGAACTGAGTTTTCTGATCTTAGATGTACTTGGTGAAAGTTCCAAAATATTGAAAGCAGAGTCTAGTTTCTCAGCTACTTCTGTGGTGTTAACAAATTCATCACCCTCTTCCTCATTGTTTGCATTTTCTTTGGTAACAAATATCTTACTGTAGCAAGTTGGACACAAAGATTTCCCACGCACAAGACATAACCTCAAAATTACATCTTGAAAAGTATGGATTAACTTAATTTCCCTGAGTCCTTTTGATATCACCTTCTTGTGAACTTGCATGGGATCACAACAAACACGACCATAAAGATGGTTATATTTACACAGAAACTTTATCTCATGATATCTGCAAACTGTCAAAATATCTCTATTCACTCTCAACTGCAACAGATTTTTATCTTCCTCACTCAATTCACTTACCAATTTCAATTTGGTAGGCACATCACCAAAAACATTTCTGTGGCATTGTTCTGAAGTGGAAATTCCTATTGAACAGTTACCTTCCATACTGAAATGTAAACAATAGCAATAAGACAACAAATCCAAAGATTACACAACGACTAGTTAATGTGCAGTGCTCCTTAATAGTACAGGTATGATAATTAATTACATCAAATTGGATAAGAAAGTTATTTCTTTAATAGTACAGGTATGATAATTAATTACATCAAATTGGATAAGAAAGTTATTTCTATCTTTCTAATGGGTGGGCAGTAACATGACTTAAGAGCTTTTAAGGCTAACAACCTAAGAGTATTTAAGCCTAATATAACCTATGAGTAAGGCATAATTTCACACAATTAATTTTATTTTTCCTGCACTCACAGTTAAATCTCAAGGTCCAAATTTTTACAGAAGTTTACCATCATCTAGGACTTCATTCTGGTGTAATCTCAAATTTTTATCAGTTTGCCCACCAGAGATATCTAGGTGCAAAAAATGTCGAAATTGCAAAATGTGGGAAGTTGACGAGCTCATAGAAGCTAAAGGAAATATTTCTCAGGTTTCATTTTTGGTATACAAAGCCTACTGGTAGAGAGGAATTTCCTGTGTGAATTTCAACTCTGAGACTTGAAGTCTTCCTTTCACTACGGGCCACTGAATTTTGTATTTTTAACCCAAATTTGGCCTATATTTGTACCCACTTCTCATACACAAGAATAGTAAAAATAATTATTTTTAATACAAATACTATTACTTCAGAACATGCTGGGTACAGTGGTATTTGATTCATAACTCTGGATTCAGCCAATTAAAATTTATTACAGTTCCCCCAAAAGCTTGTAAACACCAAAATTGCCACACCCTATCATGTAAATTTGGCAACCATTAATAAACAAAGTATGATAAAATTATATTATTGTGGCTTTGAACTCATTTTATGCTAGGGAAGTAGCACAAAAAATATTAATTTTTTTCTAAAATGGTCAAGCAACCTGTGTTGGGATACTTGGTATGGATTGACCCTCCAGTATCAAACACACATGCCATTAAAATAAATAGGTTCAAGGAAGAGTTTTAGCCTTAAATGTCACTTAATAGTTAACGAATGTTCATATTAAATAACAAAAATGTTTACTGTAATAAATCACCATAGCGTGTAAAATAACACAGAGCTGCACTGCTTGTGTAACACTGATGTGGCATTTGCTTTCACATACTTGAGTAACTGACATTTAGGAAATATACATTAAAGACCAGACAGATACAAATCTAGGGTCGAGAGATAGAGTAAATAAGGAGAAGGTGTTCGACGTAATACCACTGGCATGAAATCACGTAACTGGTATGTGATTATAAAGTAGGAGTATTTCGGAACATAACATTTGACTACAAGTTTACAGCAGGGCTGTTACGGTACCGATAAATCCAAACCGTCCACACCTTTTGAAGTGTAAGAGCTTAAAATTCCTAATTTTTTCTTCTCTCTATTCATGTTGCATAATTTTCAACACAACTTTCTGGTAGAGAAAAACGTGCCTAGGAATGTCACAGTCACGAGTACCCTACAATATAAATGACTTGGTGGCTCTTAGTTCATTTATTCCTGACGTCAGTTTTAAACCAAAATTGCATGGCGTTATGCACAATACCATAAAGTCAACCGTATCCTTTACCATACGCCCGCATATGTTCAAGTCACTAACTAGTTTGTGGTTCGTAGATTTTTATTTATTTTAAAATAAGTAAGACTAAAGCAATAAAAATTAAGACAATTAGAATTTTCTTTGACGAAGTGTTTTGAAAATTAAATGTTTAATTTCTTACACCTGCCATAATGTTATTTTTCCTTCTCAACGTAGTATCAGTATTAATATTGGCAATATCTAACAGTGCCTGAAAACATTGTTCGCTCCCCTACACTTAAAAGAGTAATGCCAAAATTGCACAAACAGTTTAAATGTCTAATTTCGTGTATTGTACCCAAGAGATATTTATTTCACTTGCACATTTATGTTTTTTTTACATACATACATAAATTAAGCTAGAAACAAAGTGTTGGATACGGTTATGTGAGCTATTTAAGCTACGGTACGTGATATTTACAGTGAATGTTCACCATCGTCTGGGCGGCACTGCGGAATAAACCAGACACTCGTGTACACAGTGTTGCCTACACGCTAGGCTATGTTTCACCACGCCAAAACTTGACGTGCGTTTTGCACGAAAACTATGCGTCCTAGACAGTCGCTACAAGAGGACCTTTTTCATTACTAAGGTCACATTTCCCAATAATTCACTCTTAAATGTTGGATTATCGTGACACTAAAAAAGTTGTCAGTAATTTAAAGGATGCCACACCTTTTATTTTCGGAAGGGTAGAAGGTATCACCTAGTGTTTACTGTTGGTTTGTCTGCCTTATTGTCTTGAAGTAATATCCTGAGTTTCGTCAGTTTACGTCGATCACTGTTTGGTTTGTCTGGTCTTTAATGTAGATTTCCTAAATGTCAGTTACCACTCAAGTATGTGAAAACAAATGCCACATCAGTGTTACACAAGCAGTGCAGCTCTGTGTTATATTACACGCCGTGACGGTTTATTACAGTAAACATTTTTGTTATCTAATATGAACATTCGTTAACTATTAAGTGACATTTAAGGCTAAAACTCTTCCCTCAACCTATTTATTTTAATGGCGTGTGTGTTTAATACTGGAAGAATTAACGGCACATGCTAACAAACACATTTTAACGTAAATCTTAATACATATTCGAGAAGAGACTACCCCGACCATCTCCATTATTGTAGACTACCATTTGTGCTGACACGGACATATTAATTCTTTGTGTGACGTCAGAGCTTTATTGAGCAGTTTAACAAACGTAATAAGATACTCATATTTTTTCGCTTGCATACTTACAATTTTTTTCCCTTTTCCAAAAAAACACACAAATTAAGCCAGAAACAAAGTGTTCGTTACGGTTATGTGAGCTATTTAAGCTATGGTACGTGATAATTACAGTGAATGTCCACCATCGTCTGTGTGGTGCTGCAGAATAAACCAAACACTCCACGCAGTGTTGCCTGCACGCCAGGCTCTGTTTCACCATGCCAAAACTTGACGTGCGTTTTGAATGAAAACTATGCATCCTAGACAGTCGTTACAAGAGGACCTTTTTAATCACTAAGGTCACATTTCCCGATAATTCACTCTTAAATTTTGGATTATCATTACGCTAAAAAAGTTGTCAGTAATTTAAAGGATGCCACCCCTTTTATTTTCATAAAGGTAGCAGGTATCAACTAGTGTTTACACTTGGTTCGTCGGCCTTATTGTCTTGAAGTAATATCCTGAGTTTTGTCAGTTTACGCTGATCACTATTTGGTTTATGGGCAATTCAAAGTTTTAAATATGATTTTCAAAGGCAAATTACTCCTTTAATATCACGATTACGTACAAAGTGTCTTGCATGTTTCCTGCTTTATTTTTCACAAGAAATCACCTGCCGGAGTTTGTTGGTGATTTTTGTGAACACCCTGTGTTAGTTTACTTATATACGTATATATATATATATATTTTTTATAACTTTTGCTGAAGACATTGCCAAGCCTATAAGCTAGGCCTACATAACCGACTCTTGTATTATTTATAAGTGTATGTATATGATGTTTCTTGACATGTCCTATACCATTATGTATGGTCTTTTTGGACGAAATAAAAATCATATAATATCAAATCAAATCATGATAAGATTTGTATAGGACTGTGTTGTTGGCAAAGTTGAGGGACGTAGTCCGACAATCTTTTACAGAGTACTGACCAACACAATAGCGTGGACAGATCCAACCATTGTTTTGACATGGTTACCTTCACCACCCAGGAAATGGAAGACATTTGTGACCAATAGAGTGGCACTGATCCAGGAAATCATTCCAGTAAATCAGTGACAACATCTGTACAGCAATGGCAATCCAGCAGACTGTGCTTCACGGGTTTGTCACCAAATGGTCTACCTGCTCATTCATTATGATGGTCTGGTCCTACATGGTTGCAAGATCCTGTGTTACCAAGTAATGTGAAAAGCAATGCTGATCAGTCACTTGTAGAACAAGAACAGAGGCAGGTGATTATGGTTGCTCGTACCACTGTAAAATATTCAGTCTAGGAGAGATGGACGAGAATCAAGTATGTAAGCTGATAGTTAGTAAATGTTGAAATTTTTCTTTTGTTTCCTGCTAGGCTATATAGTAAGCCTGAACATTATTTGTAAGCAGGGCCGTCAACAGGAGGGGAGAAAGGGTATATTTGTCCCAGGCTCCGAGGCTTAGTGGGGACCCCGGACGGCCCTTGACGTCTGCAGTCCAGGGAAACCAATACAGATTGGTTATTTTCAAAATATTAACTGAAAACTTGTAGTAAATACCGCGGTATGAAAGCAATAAGAAAATAACTCATACAAATGGCCGGGGCCCTACCTGCCCACCTTCTGATAGAGCCTGCTCACTATATGTCATTGTCTCACTCACTGCATTTGGTACACACACTAACACAGATCACATTACAGAACACTGTACACTACACTCCTAGAGTCGGACACAGGCACTGCCTATGAATAAAAAAATAAACCACTTTCTGCGGCAATGGGGTCAGTAGCAGTGCAATAGTCGTTAGGTAAGGAGGGGTGAAATGTTTGTTTGCTCGCATCTTCATGTAGCAAGCCTTGTTCTTCTGTAACAGTCATGAAGTGAATAGAGCAGATGCACGCAGTGATGAGTCAGATTTCAACGTTCATGGTTGTCACCTGCCGGCTTGAGCAACATGTGAACTCTGCTATTTAAACTACCAAAATACTACGTCACTGTCTTTTGCTATTTATATGAATTGAATTACATTTTTATCTTCTGAACTGTTTAGCTCAGGTAAGATGAGTAACAAAAATAATTTTATCTTACAATAGTGTTTGTTTCCATTTTAGGAATTTTATAGCAATACTGATAGCGTGAACTGTATGACTTGCAAAATATAAAAACTGTATAAAACTAAAAAGCTATTTTTTAATTTTTAGGCTTTTTATAGAACGGGGCCGGCAGTCAATTTTAAAGGATTTAACACAATGCTCACCATTTTTTACTGTTGATGTTAATAACCAGAATACTTCTTAATGCAATGCTATGGAGAAATTCAAGATTGTTTTGCACAAATGTTCATATGCATGTATAATACACCATTCATCTGAAACACAACGCCTTGCTTGATTGTGGCTTACTTTCATTACTTGTGATGCTTTAGGTGCAACAATCTAAAGAACTCTGCCAACTGGTACATTACCAAGAATATTTAATGTACAAATTGTAACACATTTATGTTAACGTATCTATTCTTAGTAATCGATACTACGTTACTTTAAAAAATTTTACGATTGTTAAGTTAAAATATAAATTGTTTTGCTTGGTTTTGGTAAAATATGTTTTTGCCTTTGATATAATAAATGTTAAGGTAGAGCATTAATATATTTTTTTATCAGAAACAGATTTAATGAAGAGTGTGAAGACATGCGTGAAGGGTTCCTCAAAATGTTTACTTGCAAAGGGCCCTAAAATACTTGCTTGTGGAGGGCCCCGAAATGTCTGTCGACGGCCCTATTTGCAAGACCAGCATCAAAACTATTTTTAATAGATCACCACACTACAATAAAGGCGAGAGGATATGACAACTCACATTTAGATAATACTGCTTTGGACACAATTTTAGGCATAGTGTTTTTTTTTTTTTTTTACACAATAAATGTTGACCTGATTGTCTAAACTATGCCAAAGTTGCAATTATGTAATTTATTCTACAAGGAGTTATTCTGCTATCACTCTCTCTCTTACTGTTACACATCAAAATATTTGTATACTTTCTATTAAATTCTTTTTGCATTTTTTTGTACAAAGTTTTTATTGCATTAAGTTTGGACATCTTCTAATTAGATCAAGAAAGCCTCCCTGCTACACCACAGCATCCATAGATTCCAGGACATCCCATACTTGTTTCTCCTTTTAGTTATGGCAGTTTAGGGGCTTCATGCTACCCCTTGTACTGTGGTTTCTGTTTCAGCATGTGGTGGAGGCTATTTTATTTTTGTATTCAGGTTGGTTGTTTAAAATTATGCTCTGAAGATTAAATTTTGCCACGATAGTACAAAAAGATGCTGTTGCCCACCATCATCCCTGAATTGCAATAACATTTGACAGTGAGTTAATTATCAAAGACGCCACTGTATTCAGTCATGTACACAACATACTGTTAAATGACTTACACTGCGATAAGTTCGTAACTATGCCCTTGGATACCAATACAATCTGTCTACTAACAGATAAATTGAAATATTTTCACTTGCCCCAGACATTGCTAAAAAACAACACATTCAAACATAGCAACTTATGTAGAATGTTATGTGCTAATACAGTTAGTTGCTTTGTAGATAATGGCAATAAAATTACACAAGTATGTAGGGCCTACATGTAATGAATACATTACTACCCAAGTTTCCATATGTGAACAATTTTGTCACAGAAACATATCAGAAAAAGAATAACATACTACCAAAACTTGTGCTAAAATCAAGTTACAATAGTGTAAGGTTCATGTGTCATTAGATATTTAGCAATATTATTATTATAGTACATATTGAAGAAAACATTTGGTATGTAACAAAATATTTGAATAATTTATAATAATTGATCCTTTCCATTCTGCTGGAAAGGTACTAATATCAAGAGAGTTTTACTGTATTCAGTTAAGTTCATGCTAAGAAGTAATTACTGTATTTGATAAGCCCATTGTCAAACTGAAATTAAAAAATTAAAACTAAAAAGACCAAATCCATTAACAAAGTAAGAAATAAATCATTACCATAACCTTGAACACACAAAACAAAGAGAATAAAAAAATGATATTAGTAGTCATCACCTGGAATTACAAAGCTAAAATAAAACAAGGGATGCACATATCAGCACAGTTGAAACTGTACAACACATCTACTCAGTGAGTCACTACTGGAACAGCTACAATGATAATCCATGCATAAATGAAATGTTAAAACAAATGTAAGTAGGCACTGACATTCTGCTAAAAAATTAATTTACCCAGTTCGCTGTTGGCATGTTGCAGGCAGCCACAAAGATTCTGCCAAGTTGGTGCTGACTGGTGTATGAAGAATATCAAATGCTATAGAACGCAATCAGTTCTGACAAAGAGAAACAATAGCATTATGATACAAGACCTAAAATGATAACTAAAAATACAAGACCTAAAATTATAATTTATAATATTCAAAAATACCCCAAAACCTTTTCCGTGCATTTTTTAAAAAGAAACAAAGAAACATATACATTGACATTTTTCATGGCTTTATTTTACCTAAAAATAACAATGTTTACCTAAAAAAAATGTAATAGTATTATTAGGAAAAAATATTGAGGAACGAGAAGTTTTGCAGATACACATCCTAACTAGCATCAATTATTAAACAAAAACTATAGGAACACAAAATTATAATAGTAGGCCACATTTTAAAACCAAAAACAACATTTTTGATGACAGAAAAGCATTTCAAGAACTACATTTAGAATAATTTGCTTTTCCTTTCACTTAGTGCTTCTAAACCAAAGAAGGGTTTAGGTTAAACCAAATTTGTAGTGTAAGTAGATTTTGAATTGGAAATTTCACATGGGTGATCACTCTTAAATGTATCCCATAATGCTCAAATGTGCTGCATATTGTTCTTCCAGGATGATTACGCTTAAACCTTGGTGCTTCAATTAGCTGAGGTGAACTGTAAAAGGCTTTCTTTGAGGCAGGCTACTACCAGGTATGGTATTTCTCATACTACACACGTTCTTCTGTTTGGTAAAGTTAAACGCTGGTGAAAAGAGTATTTATCCTAGTTCCCACAACTCAACAACAAGTTTTGAATTCTGAAGAAGAAACGAAAAAGGTTGAATATGCCAGTAACAGTTCAAAAATGTATTATGGACTGATATCTACCATCCGTTACATAAACACACTCACGCCTATGAGTAAGCTTTCAAAACAAGTTGTAGGATACCTAAAATTTGGTTACAAATTAAGATAGTAAGAACAGATTGGGTGCATGGTTTTATGCAAAGGCACAAAGCGCTTAGTTTGTGGAAACCTGAGAACAGCAGCCTGTCAAGGGTAACTTCATTTAACACAACAAATGTCAAATAGTTTCAGGACAACTGTGTAAATCTATTCAGTCTCATCCTTCTACATGAAACAAAAGTTTCTAAAATAGTTCAAGAGCCAAACGTAATTGCTACCAAAGGAATTAAGTAATGACACAGGTTACTACAACTGAAAGAGGTACATAGGTTACAGATTGCACGGTTGTTAATGCAGACAGCAATACAATTCCACCATTCTTAATTTTTCCCCGAGAGCTAAATTTCACATTTGAAAGGAGCCTCTGCTAGTAGCCTGGGTTTAGCCACCAGTCTACAAGGCATCTGGATGAATAATAGTCTTGATAAGATAGACGCAAATGATTTTGTGCTAATAAATCTAGTAACTAAAATGTCATTGAACAGGTAGGTCAAGTTGAAGAAATAGAGAAGGATGTTTACAAGGTTAGATTCATACAGGGAAAGAAGAAAACTAAAATGTTATATTCCTGATAATGAGGATGTGAGTTCTGTTGTTAAGGTTTGCGATAAATAAACAAACTCAGCCCGGTACTTTAGAGGGAAATACAAGAGCTGTAGCTTTCATGACAATTGGAGTTAACTTCAGCTTAGCCGAGGGAAAACTTCCATAAACATTTTAGAGTTTTACTTTTGTTGAAAGCCTGAACATAAAAAAGGCTTTCTTATTTTCTAAATTATTTCAGTCAATGTTTTCAACTAAGCGCTTATTATTTGACAATATTTGCAATTTTATGGACTGTAATTTTTAAATTAGGTATAAAAGCAAAACCTGACAAACTATATACGCATAAGCAATTTTTTGTTTGTTTTATTACTATCATGCACGTGTTGTAGCACTGGTGTTTTACGATGTAACATTATGTTGTAACACTTTGTTATTTCTCTCTAAATAACTCTGGTCAATGTTACTAAAGCCATGTGGTAACACACCAAGACTAGTAGACGAAAGGTTGCGCCAAAACAGACCCCTCCGGCTAACGGTAGCCGAGGACGGGTGGCGTGACGTCGCAAGATTAGTCCGGTGTGCCAGTATTGCAGTCCAGCTGCTGAGACTGCGAGTTCTTCAGTGTAATGCTTTCCTCTAAAGTTTCTGGTATTTATATTTAGTTCATTTTAAAACTAATTTTACTGCTAAAGTAATCAATTTCTAACAACACTTTAAAATATTAACAACATTTAATTATATCATATTCGTTTGCCTTGAACTTTGTATTCGAAATATGTTTCATAAAAGTACATAACTTATCACAAGTCTTAATGAAAAGTCAAAATCAAATCATTTACAATTTCTTGGAATACATGATATTTTTCTATTATTATTCATTAATTGAGGAAATTAAGCAGTAGCACAGTTCCTAAACTGAACACAACTTGTGTACATCTACACCAAATTCATACTAACCTAAATTACAAAATGGTGAGTTCAGACACTGCTAAACGTAAAGTTGTACAGGTACAAACATAATTACCACGCTTGAGAAAAATCTGTTTTGAACAAAAATTATTTTTTGTAATGAAATTTGATGCAGCTCAAGACATTTTTCTGAAAACATTCAGCAAAATTTGTTTTAAAATTAAACTGAATGTAAATAGTACAAATTGTAGAGGAAGACATTATACTGAAGAACATCAACATACAATAATTTTTTTGAACCCTACAATGAAATACACAAAATTTGTTCTGAACATTAACTTCGTACTTTTCGTACAAACTTTGAGACAGAACTGCATTTATTCAAGATGCTACACTTAAAAACATATTTGTATTATATTGCACTGAAAAGCACACCGTTAAAATTTGTTTTGAACATAAACTATTTTTAATGTACCTTTTGAGGCAGTATAGTTATGGAAGGTGTTCAGTGGAAAACATGGAGGAAAAATTTTCCGCGTACAAAAAGTGAATACGAATTTCACTCAAATACAATACTGAGTTTAATAATGATTTTGCTTATGCACTGTTGCCGAAAATAAGACAGGACGACAAACTGATAAAAAAGATGATCCTCTTACCTCAATTTACTGCAGTACATGTTGAAGTTTACATCTGTAGCTTCCAAAAGAAGATTTTATCTTTAGCTTCCGAAAGTTAAAATTTGAAATCAATGTTTTCACGATTCCTTTCTCTTTCACTAAAGTCTGTCCGGGATAAGAGTTAAATGCTCAGCATTCTCAACAAAACTCAATTTGTTCAGACAATACAGTCAGTGCACCACAGCTTAGTGCTTCAATCCATCCTCTTGATAAAAAATGCTAGAATGAATATCTTCAATTTTTTGCCAACCAGTAAAAATAATAATTTATATATTATTTCCCTACTTTTTAAATTTGATGAAACGGAATCATTTAAACTGGGATAATTGAAAAACTGAGCAACATATCCATTGAATGTACTTCAGTGATTTATCTTGTGTTGAAATTTCAGCCAAGCTCTTGTCATTCACAGAAGTTTCACTTTACCTACGCCACGGTTTACACTCACATTGTCTTCCGTTTCGGCATTTATAATCCCGCTGATAAACATCTGACTCGTCGTACATGGGGGCAGGGTCTATGTTTCTGGGTTGTAGCCGCGTCAAAGTCGCATATCTTCCCGACGTTTCGGACATTACTGCGACTAGAAACTTCACCCTTGAAGATGGAAGCTGCAATGCTGTCCGAAACGTCGGGAAGAAATGTGACTTCGACGCGGCTACAACCTAGAAGCCTAGACCCTGTAGACAACGGCCGTGAAAGCCTAGGAACTTCTTTAGTCATACATGGTTTACCTTCTCCACATTTAGTAATAACAGCTGATGAACCAGATGTTGGTATTTCATTTCCTAACACGAGCATTCTAATTCTGTTCTTGAAATATGTAGGTGTTG